>SNQJ01S0056850.1:13025-43750 GCA_010110895.2 Picea sitchensis | reverse complement strand
TCAATTGTGGATATTCCACTGGAAGAGATCATCACAACAGATCTTATATTATTCTAAAAATATTTTATTATCAGGTTTATTTCCTTATATCTCAGATTTATTATCACTAGCTTATTTCTTAGTTTAATGAAATAACTGAAATACGAAAAATGAACACAATATGTGTCTTGGGAAACCCATACAAGAGAAAACTCAACTAGAAGGTGAGGCCTATTCTTTGCTCTCATTTATTTAGTTATGGAATGCAAATACAAAGAAAGAGACATTCATTATGAAGTTTCCTTTGAAACTATGGCATGAATGGCTACTATAGAATTTGTTTCTCCTCTTTTATTCACTCAAATCCCACTCCAATATTATCTTATCAACTATGGAACAAGTACATTGCTAAAATAAAGGAACCCCTTCTCCTCTTAGCGACCTATTATTTAACACAACCTAATAGTCATATAGGCTTAGGGTTTTTGCATCCTCAACCCTCAGTTAGTTAGGGTTTTGGACCTTCTAGAATATTTTTTAAGTCCCATGTGACTAGCCCCACATGTGTGAGTAACCAAGTTTGACATGGAATCCACTCAGTACCATGGTGTTCAACAAGGTAGGTCAACCAGTGGGAGGTGTAAATTCTACATAGGAGCTCCAATTGAGGTCATTTTTGCACTATTGGAAAGATATCAGTGTGTATAACAACATCAAGGTTTTGAGATCTATGTTCACAAAATTTTAACCCAAAAACATGTCGTTTGATGCCTCAAAATTTCTCTAGAAGGTTCAAGACCCCAAATTTCCAAACTGCAACCCACCACTAAAATGGGCCCTACAAGGCAATTTGTCCACCTAGAAAGTACCAATATAGATTAAAAATTATATAATGATCCATTCTAGATCATACCTCCCCATTTTTGGAGGCTTTTGATCCCCAAAATCTTTTACTAAATAAGGTGAGGAAATTTTCCTCTACCTTCTCCTTGGAGTACCATTTTTCCTTGCCTGGAAGTTGTCCTTTCAACCTGATCTACCAAAGGTCGTGCTTCCCCCGTATAGTAGTTATGCAATTCTTCTGCAAAACTATATCTTTTTCCAAATATTCCTTAGCTTCTAGTGTTAAGTCCTCTATGGTAGGTAAGGTGTTCTCCTCAGTTTCTCGATCCAACATGGAAGGCTCATAGAGTTTCAAATTATCCACGGTCACTATGGAGTAAATGCACATATATGGGGGTAGACTAAATCTATAGGAATTATCACCGACCTTCTATAATACCTCAAAAGGACCATACCACAAAGTCTTGATATTTTTACCAGGACCCTGTATCATTTATTTATTCAACTACAATCATATTATATCTCCCACCTTGAATGTTTTGTTAGTTTTATATTGATCATGTATAGCCTTATACCCTTTTTGTTAATTATTTAGTGTCTCATGTACTTGCAAATGGATCTACCTAGGATTTTCAAAAAAAATCTCGGCTTCCAATGATTCTCCTGTGATTTCTTCCCTCACTCCTCCTTTCTATGCATAGAAAGCATATAATCCCAAAGGTGTAAAATACACAAAGAAAATTTCAAAAGGTGACTTACTATTAGAAGTATGGATTTCTCTATTATAAAAGTGTTGAATGTAGATCAAATTTTCATCTCAAGTCTTCAAATTCTTTTGATTATAACCCCTCAAAAGTTACACCAAAATTTTATTAACTACTTTTTTCTACACATCTATCTGTAGATGGAATGTTGTAGATCTATTCAACTTGGCATCCATATTTTCCTAAAGTGTATTCCAAAAGGCATTGAGAAATATGGTGTCCCTCTCTAAGATGATGTTCCTTGGTATTCCAAACTGCACCTAGACCCATTCAAAGTACATGTTTGTTTGTTGTTTTCCTTTGATGTTGTTCTTACAAGGAATAAGAATGGTCATCTTGTTGAAATTTTCAACAACCATAAAACGATAGTCATGTACCTTCTTGGTTTTTGGAAAACTGCCCACAAAATCCATGGAAATTATTTCCCAAAGTCGAGTGGGTATAGGTAAGGGATGGTATAGACCTTTGTTTCTATTACTATGCTTTCTACTACAACAATCATGCATCCTATAATATAATAGGCTACATCTTCTTCCATTATTGGCCATTACACATACTTTTGTAAGTTGGAAACTGTCTTCCCAACACCAAATTGTCTTTCAACCTTGAAGGTGTGATCCTCTATAATAGACTTAAGTATTTCACCTTTATGGAAATGGATATTTTCTATATTGTAGAGTAACCCCTTCTAGAGATGATTGCCATCCTTACCACTAGCTTCTTTTACATGAATTTGTCCTTGTAGGTGTTGAAAAACATATGGGCCTACAAATATTGCATTGATTGGTGATCAATGTGGATAATGGTTTCATTTCCCATCAGATGGTGCTTCCATTTATTAACACCTTGAACTAGGGCATAAATATCCTTATCATATGTAGGGTATTTCATAACTCCCCCATGAAACATCTTGGAATGATAGCATACCAGCTTACCTCCTTGCATCAAAATTGTTCCCATGGAAAACCCACTTGCATATGTCTCCACTTTGAAAGGCTTATTCAAGTTACGAAATGAAAGAATAGGTGCTCTACGGATCAATTTTTTATCTCATCGAAATATGTATGTTAATTCTTTCTCCACTAGAAACTCTTACCACTCACTGTTATGGCATGGAGTTGCACAACTACCAATGAAAAATGACACTATGAAATTCCATAGGTACTACATTGCCCCAACAAAGCTCCTAACTTCAATGACATTAGTACGAATTTTCCACTTCAAGATGGCCTCCATATTTGTGAGATCTAACTTGATTTCCCCTACATTGATCACGTACCCCAAATACACCAATGACTATAGATCGAACTCACATTTGTTGAGGTTATTTAGTAGTTGATGTTTTCTCAGAGTTTCTAACACCTACATAAGATGTGACATGAGCTCTTCTTAGGTAGATATATAAACCAATATGTTATCCAAATGCATTATTATAAATGAATCTAAATAGGTATGAAACACACCATTCATCAATCACATAAATGTGGTTGGAGCATTGTATAAACCATAAGGAATGACCATCCATTCATGCAGAACTTAACTTGTCTTGAAGGAAATATTCTAGGTGTCTTCTTCTCTAACTTGTACCTAGTGGTATCTTGATTTTAGATCCAACTTGGTGAAGTACTTCACATGTTACAATTTATCTAAAAAGTCATCAATCTTGGGAAGAGGGTACCAGTTCTTGAGTGTGATCGTGTAAAAATATTTGTAGTTGATACACATTCACCAAGTGTCATCCTTATTGGGTACTATAATGATAGGTTACCCACAGGGTGAAGTTTTTGGTTGAAATACTCCCTTCTCCAATAGCTACTACAACTATTTCTTCACTTCATCTGGTTCTGGAACAAATTGTCTATAAAACCCAATATTTAGTAAGGGAGAGTTAGAAAACAAGTGTATCTCATGATCCATTTCCCTCTTAGGAGGTAACCTTTTAGGATTTTGGAACACTCCCTTGTATTCCTCCAAAAACTCCTCCAACTATTGTTTTTATTATTTGGTACATCCCTCTAGGGATTCCTTTACTCTTGATGATTCCTCCCATGTCTAATTCTCTCTTAATAATAAATACATACTTCTTACTAGAACTAATCAAATTTTTGGCTTGGTTATCACTTACCAGAAAGATATTAGAGTTTCCTTTGTGTGTGTTGATGGTGTTAGACTTCTCATCCTTGATCAAATGGTATGAGTTTTATCTCTACATAAATATTAAATCCATCTTATACATGTATTGGATTCCAAATACTACTACACCACACATGTCAAGGGGTACTACATATAACCACACTTCATTAATAAACTATACACTTATAAAAAACTTGATCTTAAATTGTTTATGACTTTGATCTCTACATCCTTATTCACCCATGCCAATGGATATGGGATTAGATGATCATCAACCTCCAACCCAAGTTTACTGATCAGATTGTATCCTATGAGGTTGGCCTATGAGCCGGAATTGAATAGAGCATCTACCTTTCTCTTTTTGACCTAAATATTGATATGGAAGATGTTGTTCATATCCTTCTCTTCCTTATAATGAAGGCTACTCAAATTCACCTCCTTTTACACTGAAGTGCAAACAATATTCTCATCCACATCTGAGCTTATATCTACCTCATTACTTGAATCCAGGCCTAGAAGGTTCTTCTTCTTGACATCTTGTTTACAGTTCTTTGGATTAAACTCTGGATGTAACTTCCAATGCTTATCTTTGGTGTGACCATTGATATTTCAATGGTTTCAATGGTTGTTTGGATAATTGCATTGATTTGTAGTAGTTGTCATCTTATTGTATTTTACTTTCCACGTCTTATTCCCCTCCTTCGAAGCATCTTGTTGGTATTTCTATTTCGAATGACTTGGTTGTGTTTTCTTATGGCCTATGTTCTCTATGTATTATGCTTGCACATAGGCCTCATCAACAATTATGGGTTTGAAGCACATCACTTTCTTTCACAAATGGTTGTATATACCCCCCAAATACTTGAAGAGTATGTCTAGGTTCTTAGGATAGATACCCAACATGATCAACATATTCCTAAATTTGGTGGTGCACTCTTGCACACTCTTTCCTTTCCTCTACCTGAAGTGAATCCAATGAATCCATTGGTCGCCTACATACCCATTAGGGTAGAACTAAGACTTGATGAGGGTTTTAAATCGTCCCACCTAGTTATTGGTGGATCACTCTCCAACCTAAGTGTCCATATGTTGCTTTCCCACCAAGCTAGTGCATCACCCTCTAATTTTAGTCCATCAAATGATTTTTTTGGATTTTCATATTCATTATGGACACTAAAATGAATTTCTAACTATTGTGAAAAATGATTCAACTTAACAACGTCAATCTCACCTTGGTAGGGTTTGATGTCCACTTCAAGGAAAATTTTAGGGCCTAAATTTCACCCATGGGATAATTTTCCATGTTTTTTCCTAAAAAAAGATTTTCCAAATTCCTTTTTTATAAAAATGATTCACCCAAATTCTATAGGATAAAATTATCTTACACTAAAAATCACCAAAATTTTATAGAAACTATATAAAACCCTTAGAAATTTGAATCGTTTTACAAAAATGTCATCAAACATTTTATAGTTTGCATATTAAGGACTAGTAAGAGTTCTCAAAGTTTCTACATTTTAAGATAAATTTACATCCTTAAAATTATCCTTGGTGAACTTTTGCTTCCATTTTAAATAGATGTTGTGAAGGAGTGATGTCATTGGAACTTGGTTTCTCTTCCTCGATCCTTTTTTTCGACTCTTTTTTTGGGTCTTCATTATCTCCAAATTTCTCATCTAATCCAACTTCTAAGTTAAACGACCAACCTCCCTAAAAGGTTCAAACTTGTTTTCTAAAGACACACTAAGGAGGTCCATGTTACGAGAGATATCAATGAATTTCTCTTCCATCCTTGCAAATCTCTCTTCTATTGCATCCCAAGGGTTGTTATGAATAGACTCAACAACCATGGATAGGGTTATACTACTTCCTTCTTAAGCCAATTTATAGATCCTGCAACTTTCCACAAATACACCAAAGAAACCTAGCTATGATACCAATATGATATGTAAACTTCTATGGATATTCCACCAGAAGAGATCATCATAATAGATCTTATATATTATTCTGAAAATATTTTATTATCACATTTATTTCCTTATATCTCATATTTAATATCACTAACTTATTGCTCAATTTAATGAATTAAATGAAATAGGAAAATCAATGAATAATAAAATGAACAAACCATCCACACAAATGAACACAATATGTATCCTCAAAAATTCAATATAGGATAAAACTCAGCTAGAAGTTGAGGCTTATTCTCTTATATCTTTTCTTTAGTTATGGAATGCAAATACAAAGAAAGAGACACTCACTATGGAGTTTCCTTTGACATTGTAGACTAAATGGCTATTACATAATCATTTGTTTTCATTTTTAATGCTCTCAAATCCCACTCCTAGATGATTTTCTCAACTATGGAACAAGTACAATGCTAAAATAATAGAACCCCTTCTCCTCCTAGTGACTCAATATTTAACATAGCCTCATAGTCTTCTAGGGATAGATTTTTTTCATCCTCAACCCTCAATTAGTTAGGGTTTTTCACCTTATATAATCTTATTGAAAGTTCCACATGTGTGAGAAACATAGGATGATGTGACACCCACTCATTACCATGGTGGTCAACAAGGTAGGTCAACTTGCGAGAGACTTAACTTCTACTTTCAATCTCCGATTGAGGTTTTTTTTGCCCCGTTGGAAAGGAATCGATGTATATAACAAATCAAGGGGTTGATATATATTCTCACAAATATTTTACCCCAAAAAAATTTATTTAATGCCTCAAAATGACTTTGGAAAGTTCTAGACCCCAAATTTCCAAATAGGGATTTGCCACTAAAATGGGCCCTGCAAGCCAATTCCTCCAATTTTTCCACCCATAAAGTACCAAGATAGATGAAAAATTATATAATGATCCATTTTGGATCATATAATGTCAAGTGTAATTTAAACTTAAAATGAAAAAGACAAAATTGTGTCAACCACGGTGAACATTGTCATTGCAATAGATATAACCTCTTAATGGTGGATCACTCATATAATATAAAGAAAGAACCTTGCATCACATGTTCTATTGAGTGGATAGGTTCATAAGATACAATCCATTTTAGAAGCATTTTTTTTTTGTATGCTTGAGGGTATTACCAATTTGGTAGAATTATATATATATATATATATATAGAGAGAGAGAGAGAGAGAGGTACAATTATCATGTTGTAATGTCATCTTTATTAACATATTTCATAAATCTCCATAATTGTTTCATATTATTCTTTATGGATGTGAAGTATGGGGTTGTAGTATCTCTAGAGAATACTGGAGAAGATAGAGAAAATACAAAAAACAATATAACCTATAATCTCAAAATTAAAGGAAACCGCTCTATCCCATCCCTCCTCTTAGAGAACAAGCATCTCCCATGTTGGGAGCTGTAAGTATGACTAGATACCTAATGTACAAGAGTAGAGTAAACAACAAGGAGAGATAAAGAGGCTTCTAAAAATTGCTTCAAAATCAAGTCATAACCACCATCGACTCAAGCGAGGATGTTATAAAGACGCTCGGTCTTGGCTGTCTTGGCTAAACTATGGGGGAGTCATGGAAGACACCATTTTGTAGAATAATGATATTATTAAAAAAAGCGTCAATCAAAATTTAAAGAGAAATGTGGTGTGATAAAGGTTAGAGGAAAAAAATAAAATTAAGGTATTATGGGATCTAATCAACCCTAATCTAGAGATCAAAAAAGAAATTATCTATCTATTTTTCCAAGTGTAAAGAAAAAAAATAAGCATTGCTAAGATAAGAACAAATTCTCACAAGCTCCATAGTGAAACTTCGCGTTGGTCAATTCCTAAAATTCCATGGGATGAGAAAGGGTGTGTCACCTTTGTGACAATGTGAAGATTGAAGATGAAAGCTTACTTTCTCTTAGATTGTCCGACCTATACCCATATTAGATATCATTTTCAAAATATTTGTCCTGCCACCAACCTTCCTAACCTCTTAACTCAACAAAAGTATGGGATTTATCTTGGGAAGCTTCTCCTAATGTTTTTAGAACCACGAAACAAAATTCTAAAGAATCACAAGTAATCACTTACCCTCTTGGGTTCCATAGACCACTTAGGTCTTAAGAGGGGCGTTAATGCGTGTCCATCATCATTAATATATTATGGGAAAGATGGTCATGGGACTCTACAATATAACCATCAAAAAATGTAGCAATTCAACATAAGTCCACCAAGATGAGCCTTGCACATCTTTATTTTAAAAATTTATATTTTTAAACATTAGTTTTGATATAGATGTGTTTCTATGAAATTGGAAAACCTTAATTGGAAATTACTCATAAAATATTATGTATCAACTTAAAATAATAATGAGAAATTTTAATAGGAATTGTTTTAAAAATAATTTCCGTATATTTATGAAAGTGAGGAATCTTAATGGGAAATTACTCAAAATATTACGATTCAATGTAAAATATCAATGAGAAGTCTTAATAGGAAATTATTTTTGAAATGGTTGTGTATAAATATCCAATTGAGATAGGTTTAACAATATATTATGAACATAGTAAAAAATAATAAATAATCTAGGATATATATAGGTGTATATATATATATATATAATTAATGTTATTAGAATGTTTTTAATAATAATATATATTGATTATGTATTAATTATCTAAAAAATAACTTTGTTCATGTTACATAAGATATTTTTTCCGGAATGGGGTGGATGTCACTGGGATGGTATGGGCCCATGTGGAGCGGCTATTACTTGACGAGACTAGAACCATGTGCATGACACATGATGAAAGGCATGTTCAGGTGGCATGTACTTGGTAGTCAAGTTAGCATGAAGGAGTTGATGTTCGACGGTGACAGCAGATCGTGCAGAATGAATACTCATTAGGGGAGGCGAGGTTCAAGGCATGGATTTCATACATAGATCTCATGCCCAAACGTGTTGAAGAGTCCAAAAGGTGAGGGGAGTCATATCAGTGATGGAGCTTGGTTGTATGTGATATTACAGGGAGGTAGATATGAAGAGTAATTAAGTTTGGAATTTCAAATTTATCTTGTCTGTCAAGTCAAAATTTGATGACAGTGTTTTGTTTTTCATGCTTTTCACTTTAAGTTTTATGCAAATTCATGAGTATCAATTTAAAAAAAATGATCAACTAAGCACTCAATCTCTTAGCCAACTTCCAGCTTTATTTTTAGATTCACCACCTATAATTGTTTGTTGGAGGTCAATTAACAAAAGAAAATTCATGAGAGTCCAAAGTGACTGACACATTGTCATTAATCAAGATACAAGGATGCATTGAAAAGGTATATACTAGCATATATACTTTACTACAAGGTCAACATACAACGATTTATTGAAGAGGTATATATATATACTTCACTATCATTCGGCCATGTGAGGATCTACAAGTTTTTGTTTGAAATCTTTTATATTTACAAAAAATTTGGTAAAATATTTGTTACTTTATTATTTTGGGTAGATTTCCAAATAGTGTATAAAATTTAATCATTGGTGAGTAGGGAAACATAATATTGATAAATAGGGAAGGGAAAATATATGAATTAGTTATAGCTAACAAAGAAAACTAGAGGGAGTTGGAGGCAACAAGGTGAAAACCCTAACTTGAGTACACAAGAACTATAGCTCTAAGCAAGAACATTACACTATGTGAAGCTACAAAATTATTTCTACTCAAAATGTTGCCAATCAAATTTTACAAAATGATCTCCTTAAAAAAACCAATGAATTTGAATAAGGAAAGCTACAAATCTCCAAAATTTGTGAGGAACTAAAAAACTATGTATGATTCTAACCAACTCAATTCAAATCCAAAACTTACCTCATCGTTAGCCATCAAAATGAGTTGGTTAACCCAAGTGGAGGAGACGGTGATTCGCTATAGCCTGGAGAGGACAAATTTAAAGGTTACAACCTTGCTTATTTCAAGCCCCTCCACCAAATAACATATACTAAAAAATCCTTCCAGAGCTATGTCTGCACCAAATAACATATCCTAAACAACTATGCATGCCCTCGTCACCTCCCCCTAATCATCATCACTGTTGAGGCCATTATGGGACAGAACAGCTCGCTTTGCCATGTAGAATAGCCTCGTTGAACCAAAATTCAAATGCAAAAGCAAATGCGCGGAACCTGGTTGAACCAAAATTCAAATGCAAATAAGTGGAAGCATTGAATCTGGCTTACTCATTTATTCTTTCACTTCAACTAGTTGTGATTCACAAAATTTGGTGAAGCCATTTATTTCTTCAACTAACCTAGCGCACTCATTTATTCCTTCAGCCTTTAACTACTTACAATTCACAAACCTTGGTGAAGCCATGCATTATAGCCTAGGCCTACTACTATATCATATACCATATATATATCTACTAGGTTTTTGGCAGTGTACTCCCACTTAGTTGGTCAGATTTAGCCGAGGATCCAATTTGAATGTAGATTACGACAATGGCGTGTGGGTTCCATATTTATTGTAAATACGGGTTCGTTGATCAAATATGTGTTGTAGGTCATCAAATTCCAGGCCTTCAACCAAGTGAAGAAGATGCTTCCATGACCCAACAAGTGACGAGGAGGGCTCTTGGTTCACATTGAGGGCCTCCTGGTGTTGGGTGCGGTAAGAGGTTAAGGAAAAGTGATAGTATTGATTGGTGGCAATGGTTGGGGTAGCGATGTCTTTATTTAGTATGTGTTTTCAATGGCTAGAAAGTGGAGGGGTGAGTGGCATGTCAGGGAATCATCCACCTCCCAAGGTCCTACCACCAATACTTGGGCAACAAGAGAAGTTTGGGTTGCAGGAAATCAATTTGTGAAATTGTGCTCGGAGGAAGAGGAGGGTAACAAAGAAATCCAAAATGTAGGTCTCGAGAGGAGCAAAGAATGGAATTGTTAGAAAAAAGGTGTTGGAGGATTGTTTAGAATATCATGTCTACTACATGACAAGGGACACGAAGTACTTCAATATTGGAGAAACCTATTGGATCATGAATTCCATGGTGGGCTAAGCACTACACAAAACGAGAAGCGAACATGATGACATCCTCCATGCAATTCGCATTTTAGAGGGAAAGTTTGATATGTTCTGCAAATCTCAGTTTGGCATCAAGTTTAGGGTCTCATCATCCTCTCAAGAACCTAGTTAGCAGAAGGAGGATTAGAGCTCTCCAAACCTACATGGTTCTGCAAGTTTCCCAATTGACCTAGACAAAGAGCATAAATGCCCAAAAGAACCTGACAACAAGTGGGACACCAAGTTGAGAAATGAACAACTAGTGATAGCAGGGCCAAGTTAATGGGTTTGTGGTTCTCTAGTTTCTAAATGTTTTCTTTACTTTTCACTATGCTAAATATAGCCATGATTCTAGGGTAGGATATGTGGATGAAGGACTAGTATAATGGTTCTTGGTTAAGCCATAGTTGGTGGATTTTGAACTCTAGACATAGCTCTCTTTTGTTCTATCCATATGATCTTTTAATTGAAAAACTTTGACATTATGTGGAAGAATGGACTTGGTTTCCTGTTTTGGCATGTCTTTGGTTTAGTATAATATTTTTTTTGAATATAATAAAATATCATGATGTTTTATCCTAAAAATATTTCAAGATGATCTACATGGGCACATTGGCTATTAATAATAACTACATTAATAACATTAATGTGTTCCTTGATAGACTTATATTTAACACATACTATGAAGAAATAAACATTATTAGTGTGATAAATATAGACTATCAACATATAAAGACATATTAATCTTATTAATATAATTATTATTAATTTAGGATATATTAAATTTAACCATCAATTTATTATTCAAACAATAATATTAATAATAAGTTTCATAATCCTTCACATCTTTTATTTTTGATCTTCCATATTTTCTTTTCTTTTTTTTTAACTTATTGATCACACATATCTTTTTTTTTCTCTTAGAATTTTGAATTAATATTCTTAATTTATCCATATCAATCAATCTTAGTATGACTACTTTTACATCTTTCCGTTCAAGTTGCATAAATATATATCTTTCAAATTTCCAATTAAAACATAATATTCTACACATCAAATTAAAATATAATATTTAGATGCTAACTTATGTATATATTTTATTTAATGTTTTATTTTAATTAGAAATATTTATAATATTTAGATGCTAACTTGTGTATATATTTTATTTAATGTTTTCATTTTAATTAAAAACAATAGAAATGTAATGGGAAGTATTTTTGAAATGGTTGTGTATAAATATCCAATTGAGATAGGTTTAACAATATATTATGAGCATAGTAAAAAATAATTATATATATATATATATATATATATATATATATATATATATATATATATATAATTAATGTTATTAGAATATTTTAATAATAATATATATTGATTATGTATTAATTATATAAAAAAGTAACTTTGTTCATGTTACATAAGATATTTTTTCCGGAATGGGGTGGATGTCACTAGGATGGTATGGGCCCATGTATGGGGTGGATGTCACTAGGATGGTATGGGCCCATGTGGAGCGGCTATTACTTGACGAGACTAAAACCATGTGCATGACACATGATGAAAGGCATGTTGAGGTGGCATGTACTTGGTAGTCAAGTTAGCATGAAGGAGTCGATGTTCGACGGTGACATCAGATCGTGCAGAATGAATACTCATTAGGGGAGGCGAGGTTCAAGGCATGGAGTTCATACACAAATCTCATGCCCAAACATGTTGAAGAGTCCAAAAGGTGAGGGGAGTCATATCAGGTATTATTGACCTAAGTAGGAATAGGGGGTTTCAGTGATGGAGCTTGGTTGTATGTGATATTACACGGAGTTGGATATGAAGAGTATATTATCAAGCAGATTTGGAATTTCAAATTTATCTTGTGTGTCAAGTCAAAATTTGATGATAGTGTTTTGTTTTTCATGTTTTTCATTTTAAGTTTTATGCAAATTTATAAGTGTTAATTTAAAAAAAAAAAATTCGACTAAGCACTCAATCTTTTAGCCAACTTCGAGCTTTATTTTTAGATTCACCACCTATAATTGTTTGTTGGAGGTCAGTTAACAAAAGAAAATTCATGAGAGTCCAAAGTGACTGACACATTATCATTAATCATGATACAAGGATGCATTGAAAATGTATATACTAGCATATATACTTCACTGCACGGTCAACATACAACGATGTATTGAAGAGGTATATACTAGCATATATACTTCACTGCACGATAGTCATTCTAGGCCATGTGAGAGTCTACAAGTTTTTTGTTTTGAAATCTTTTATATTTACAAAAAAATTGGTAAAATATTTGTTACTTTATTATTTCAGGCAGATTTCCAAATAGTGTATAAAACTTAATCATTACTGAGTAGGGAAACATAATATTGATAAATAGGGAAGGGAAAATATATGAGTTAGTTATAGCTAACAAAGAAAACTAGAGGGAGTTGGAGGCAACAAGCTGAAAACCCTAACTTGAGTACACAAGAACTATAGCTCTAAGCAAGAACATTACACTATGTGAAGCTACAAAATTATTTCTACTCAAAATGTTACCAATCAAATTTTACAAAATGATCTCCCCCTTAAAAAAAAAACCAATGAATTTGAATAAGGAAAGCTACAAATCTACAAAAATTGTGAGGAACTAAAAAACTATGTATGATTCTAACCAACTCAATTCAAATCCCAAACTTACCTCATCGTTAGCCATCAAAATGAGTTGGTTAACCCAAGTGGAGGAGACGGTGATTCGCTACAACCTGGAGAGGACAAATTTAAAGGTTACAACCTTGCCTATTTCAAGCCCCTCCACCAAAGAACATATACTGAAAAATCCTTCCAGAGCTATGTCTACACCAAATAACATATCCTAAACAACTATGCATGCCCTCGTCACCTCCCCCTAATCATCTTGTCACATGTTCTGGGACTGATATGGGACATGAACAGAGCTGCTCGTTGTGCCATGTAGAAGAGCCTCGTTGAACCAAAATTCAAATGCAAATGTGTGGAAACATTGAATCTGGCTTACTCATTTATTCTTTCACTTCAACTAGTTGCAATTCACAAAATTTGGTGAAGCCATTCATTTCTTCAACTAACCTAGTGCACTCATTTATTCCTTCATCCTTTAACTACTTACAATTCACGAACCTTGGTGAAGCCATGCGTATGGCCTAGGCCCTATACTATATATCATATACTGTATATATCTACTAGGTTTTTTGACGTGTACTCCACTTAGTTACAGGTCAATTTGACAGGATTAGAATTTGGATGCAGGTCAGCAATGACGTGTGGAGTTCGTACTTATGTGTCAAATACGAGTTCGTTGATCAAATACGTGTTGTAGGTCATCAAATTCCAGGCCTGCCACCAAGTGAAGAAGATGCTTGCATAACCCAACAGGTGACGAGGAGGGCTCTTGGTTCACACTGAGGGCCTCCTGGTGTTGGGTGCGGTAAGAGGTCAAGGAAAAGTGATAGTATTGATTGGTGGCAATGGTTGGGGTAGCGATGTCTTTATTTAGTATGTGTTTTCAATGGCTCAAAAGTGGAGGGGTGAGTGGCATGACAGGGAATCATCCACCTCCCAAGGTCCTACCACCAATACTCGGGCAACAAGAGAAGTTTGCGTTGCAGGAAATCAATTTGTGGAGTTGTGCTCGGAGGAGGAGAAGAGGAGGGTAACAAAAGAAATCAAAATGTAGGTCTCAGAGCAGAGAATGGAATTGTTAGGAAAAAGGTGTTGGAGGATTGTTTAGAATATCATGTGTACTGCACGACAAGGGACACAAAGTACTTCAAGATTGGAGAAACCTATTGGATCATGAATGCCATGGTGGGCTAAGCACTACAAAAAATGAGAAGCAAACATGATGACATCCTCCATGCAATTCGCATTTTAGAGGGAAAGTTTTATATGTTCTGCAAATCTCAGTTTGGCATCAAGTTTAGGGTCTCGTCATCCTCTCAAGAACCTAGTTAGCAGAAGGAGGATTAGAGCTCTCCAAGTCTACATGGTTCTGCAAGTTTCCCAATTGACCTAGACAAAGAGCATAAATGCCCAAAAGAACGTGACAGCAAGTGGGACACCAAGTTGAGAAAGGAACAACTAGTGATAAGAGGGCCAAGTTAATGGGTTTGTGGTTCTCTAGTTTCTAAATGTTTTCCTTACTTTTCACTATGCTAAATATAGCCATGATTCTAGGGTAGGATATGTGGATGAAGGACTAGTATAATGGTTCTTGGTTAAGCCATAGTTGGTGGATTTTGAACTCTAGACATAGCTCTCTTTTGTTCTATCCATATGATCTTTTGATTGAAAAACTTTAACATTATGTGGAAGAATGGACTTGGTTTCCTGTTTTGGCATGTCTTTGGTTTGAGTATAATATTTTTTGAATATAATAAAATATCATGATGTTTTTTATCCTAAAAAAATATGTCAAGATATTTTTATGGGCACATTGGCTATTAATAATAGCTACATTAATAACATTAATGTGTTCCTTGATAGACTTATATTTAACACATACTATGAAGAAATAAACATTATTAGTGTGATAAATATAGACTATCAACATATAAAGACATATTAATCTTATTAATATAATTATTATTAATTTAGTGTTAGGATATATTAAATTTAACTATCAATTTATTATTCAAACTTAATAATATTAATAATAAGTTCATAATCCTTCATCTTTTTATTTTGATCATTTCCATATCTTCTTTTTTTTTTTCTTTAACTTATTGATCACACTTATCTTTTTTTTCTCTTAAATTTGAATTAATATTCTTAATTTATCCATATCAATCAATCTCAGTATGACTACTTTTACATCTTTCCGTTCAAGTTGCATAAATATATATCTTTCAAATTTCCAATTAAAACATAATATTCTACACATCAAATTAAAATGTGTATTTAGTGCTAACTTACATGTATATTATTTAATGTGTTTTAATTAAATATTTATAATATTTAGATGCTAACTTATGTATATATATTTGGTACTTTAACTTATGTATATATTTTGTTTATTTTTCATTTATAATTATAATATTTAGATCTTGCTTATTATATATTTTTTGTCTTCCATTTTAATTAAATATAATATTTAGATGTTAACTTATGTATATATTTTATTTAATGTGTTTTCATTTTTAATTAAATATTTTATAATATTTAGGCCTTTAACTTGTGTATATATTTTGTGTGCATATATTTTATTTAATGTTTTTCATTTTAATTCACTAATATTTAGATAATTAGCAATATTATATATTTTATTTAATGTTTTTCATTCTAATTAAATATAATATTTAGATGTTAAACTGTGTATATATAATATTTAATAATTTTGTTGCTAAATTAAAATATAATATTTAGATGCTAATAATAATATATATTTTTATTTAATGTTTTTTGTTTAATTAATATGTATATATTTTATTTAATGTTTTTCATTTTAATTAAATATTTATAATATTTAGATGCTAACTTGTGTATATATTTTATTTAATGTTTTTCATTTTAATTAAATATAATATTTAGATGTTAACTTATGTATATATTTTATTTAATGTTTTTCATTTTAATTAAATATTTATAATATTTAGATGCTAACTTGTGTATATATTTTATTGTGTATATATTTTATTTAATGTTTTTCATTTTAATTAAATATAATATTTAGATGTTAACTTATGTATATATTTTATTTAATGTTTTTCATTCTAATTAAATATAATATTTAGATGTTAAACTGTGTATATATAATATTTAATAATTTTCATTCAAATTAAAATATAATATTTAGATGCTAACTTATGTATATATTTTATTTAATGTTTTTTCATTTTAATTAAATATTTATAATATTTAGAAGCTAACTTATGTATATATTTTATTTAACATTTTTCATTTTAATTAAATATAATATTTAGATGTGTATATATAATATTTAATAATCTTCATTCAAATTAAAATATAATATTTAAATGCTAACTTATGTATATATTTTATTTAATGTTTTTTCATTTTAATTAAATATTTATAATATTTAGAAGCTAACTTATGTATATATTTTATTTAACGTTTTTCATTTTAATTAAATATAATATTTAGATGCTAACTTATGTATATATTTTATTTAATATTTTTCATTCTAATTAAATATAATATTTAGATGCTAAATATAATATTTAAATGCTAAACTGTGTATATATTTTATTTAATGTTTTTCATTTTAATTAAATATAATATTTAGATTCTAAAGTATGTATATATTTTATTTCATGTTTTTCATTCTAATTAAATATAATAATTAAATGCTAAACTGTGTATATATTTTATTTCATGTTTTTCATTCTAACTAAATACAATAATTAGATGCTAAACTGTGTATATATTTTATTTCATGTTTTCATTCTAATTAAATATAATAATTAGATGCTAAATTGTGTATATATTTTATTTCATATTTTTCATTTTAATTAAATATAATATTTAGATGCTAAACTGTGTATATATTTTATTTCCTGTTTTTCATTTTAATTAAATATGATATTTAGATGTTAAATTGTGTATATATTTTATTTTATTTTTTTACTTTTAAGTTGCCAAGGAAGTGCATCTAATAAGTAATCTTAAAAAACCGGACTAACAGCAAAACCAAAGATTGCATTGGAGCCGACCCTTAACCAATCAAACTAATACATTATAATATAATTCCATGAAAGATAATATCAACCAAGACAGTAACATCGATAAATAATATCATTGTTGATCCTGTGTATGAAGGTTTTCCATAATAAAAACCCCGATATGATCTGTATTTTCCTCCGTAAGAGTGATAATAATGCATAGTAACAGTGATAATAATACATAATAATAGTGATAATAAGCAGTTTCAAGGGATGACTGAAGATAAAAAGCTTTGGAGCAGACCAGTAGGAAGGCGGCGGCACAGTGTACTGCGTGCTCTGCTTCCTTAGTCTCGTGTCATCTGGTGTCGTCCTACCTTATGCATGCAAGTCACGGGTCTCCCATGACACAGAGAATCATCTCAACTTCCCATTTTTTACGTGTCCCCGTGGACGGCCCACATTTTCATAGATTTCTGGTTTTGAACAACTCGAAATGCATGCAGTGGAAACCGGAAAACCTCTCCTCCTCAAACGCGATTTTTCCAACCATGAATATCAACGGAAACTTGTGTTACAATCGCATTTCGTTTCGATTTGGCACGCCCATGGTTTGCTGCATTGAGTGGTAGTGCTCCACGGCATAAATATATACTTAACTCGGTAAATCTGACTCAATTATTGTTATGTGCTGATAGATATCAGAATCAATTATTATTGTGTAGATAGATATCAGAATTCCAGAATGACATGTTGTTTCTTAGCCAGAAATATGGTACGATGAATCTTACCCTCAAGTGTATCGCAAAAGTCGTAAAGGTAAACGATAAAGGCACTTTATATGGATGATCCAGATTAGCTTAAATGATGAGTGACGCCAAAGAAAAATATGGAAAGATTAAGCCGTGTTGGAATTTTCTGTCTATGTCTGCTGTGGGTTTCTTTCAAACACGTATTATCGTTACATTAGGGTTTCTATCAAACACGTACTGTTTTTACAAATTTACATCACGGGGACTAGGGTTTCTTTCAAACACATACTATCGTTACATTAGGGTTTCTATCAAACACATACTGTTTTTACAAATTTACATCATGAGGACTAGGGTTTCTTTCAAACACATACTATCGTTACATTAGGGTTTCTATCCAACACGTACTGTTTTTACAAATTTACATAACGGGGACTAGGGTTTCTTTCAAACATATACTATCGTTAAATTAGGGTTTCTATTAAACACATACTGTTTTTACAAATTTACATCACAGGGACTAGGATTTCTTTCAAACACATACTATCGTTACATTAGGGTTTCTATCAAACACATACTGTTTTTACAAATTTATATCGTTACATTAGGGTTTCTATCAAACACATACTGTTTTTACAAATTTACATCACAGGGACTAGGGTTTCTTCCAAACACATACTGTCGTTACATTAGGGTTTCTATCAAACACATATACTGTTTTTAAAAATTTACAACACGAGGACTAGGGTTTCTTTCAAACACATACGATCGTTACAATAGGGTTTCTATCAAACACATACTGTTTTTTACAAATTTGCATCACGGATGGAGCAAGCTCGCGAAGGTTTCTTTTAAACACACATTATAACTAGTTAGTACATTATTATAACAACTATTCCAAATTAGCATTATACAGCAATCTGATGCATTTAAAAATGAAATTGTTTAAAATTAAAAAAGACTAGGAACATATTTTAAAATTTATTATTATTATTATTTTAAATATCAAAAAACCTGTCATACTCAAGGTCACCATCCTAACTTCTATGAATACAATCTAAACACTATTATGTTTAAATACATGATTGTGTGTAAACAAAATTTGGCCACCTAAAATAATCAGCTTGTGGTTCATAAGGGGTAACTTGTTTCCTTGCATTTGAGGAAGATGAGTTCTTAGCCAATCAAGAGAACTTTTAGATCACACTCAAAGACAAACTCACAATTTAATCCTATATACTATCCAAAAGAGTTAATATCCCTTATGGCCATCTCTAAAGCTACTTCTAGTAAAACATGCAATTTTAATAGTATTTAATTAAACATGAATACTCCATATATAAATATGGATGGTGGTGGTAGTAGTGATCAACCTCCACTTAGATCGAATCGAATTTCGTCTATGGGACCTTAAGATGGTAAGAGATTACTTTGAATTATTTAAAATTTTATTTGTGTGCTCGAAAAGAATTAAGAGAAGTGTTGCAAGATCACCATAGCTTTGTTGAGTAAAAAGGTTAAGAAGGTTGGTAGTGTGACAAATCTTTTGAAAGTGAGATCTAATTTGGGTATATGTTGGACACTCTAAGAGAGTGTTTTTAATCTTCAACCTGCTTAGTGTCACAAAGGTGACTGACCTTTTAATTTTCACTATGAAGCTCATGAGAATTTGTTCTTGTTTTAGACATGCTTATTTTCTTCTTATTTACTTTAGAAATGTTTACTTTCTTAATTGGATCACCTCCTTATAACATTTTTTTTTTCCCTCTAACTCTTTATCACACCACAATTTCTACTTAAATTTTGTTGTAATAATATTTTTAATATTATCCTATTCTGCAATATGATATGATCTCTTCATTTATTCCCCAATGGTTTAGCCAAGGGTAGACATCCTTATGCCATCCTTGCTTCAGTTGAAGGTGGTTTTGGCTAGAGTTTGAAGCAATTGTAGGAATCCTCTCGTCTTTCATGTTGTTTATCTTGTTTTTGTACATTAGGTTCTTAGTCATAGCCATGCGGTGAAAGGGGGGAAGGCTCATTTCGATGAGGAGGATATTATAAGGTGTATTTCCTTTAATGTCAAGATTTTAGTTTATAAAATTCTTTTGAATCTGCTCCATCTTTCTCCATGAATCTCTTGAGATATTGCATCCCCAAACCTTGCATTCATATAAAACAACCAAAGTAACAACTATCTCAAAGAGGATCTTGTTTTATTCCATATCCAAAGACCCACTAATTTACAATTGTTTTCAATCCCATAATAAGTTTTCCACCCTCCATTTATCATTTTTTTAATGTTATAATTCTAGTTGAGCTTGTGAAGAATATCTATTCCAAGATATTTTTATGAAGGCACTTCCTCCAAGTTTTTGTTGTCATATACAAAAGTATCATAGGTGATCTTTTTGGATTTAATTATCGTGACTTTTTTTTGTAACGATCCTCCTCGTTACGACACCAAACCTCTTATAACAAGTGCAAAATTTATTTATTTTTTGTTTTTAAAAGTGTGTGCGCACGTGTACAAGGGAAACAAACACATTCGACTCTGCGTCGCCACCCGATGACAATCAAGACGCAAACCATGACGAACACAACGAGACGACATAAGACGCACAACAAGTAACTGCATCCATTTAACGACGATCAATCGACTATAAGTAAGACTGACTACCCTTCCATCCTACCCTGCAATGGTTAGGACCTCCAAGACACATAAGCAACACTCAAGCCCAGGTTCCCATCGATTCTAACCATTTAAGGTCTCAGGGATGGCAACTGTTCTGAGGAACATGGAGGTGTCTACATCCCGCCCGACACAAGCAAACCAAGCAACGAAATTATTACAACCAAGCACAACAATAGTTACATGAGCAACCACGTCTTCTACGAAAGGCGCAAGACAAAAGGACTCAGACAATAACCAACTAATATTAAGACAAGGCATCATCTATGACTCCACTGTGATTAATTACAGACCATTTACTCCATTTAAATTTCATGAATCGACGAGTACCTTAAACATAAGGTAATTCAATTAATCTCAATTCCCCATTATTAAGTCATAAAATCTTATTGTACTTGGTTCAAGGACATTACAATTGTATGCTATTACTAACAGTAAAGATGATAATAGCATCACCATGAAATAATACCCATAGTACCTTTTATATCACAATGACTTGCAATAATAACAATCACATTGCATTTATGTGTTAACCATAATAAATAAACTGCGATATCATTACCATAAATGATGAACACATTAACATTTACATTACCATGAATATTAGTATTAACATTAAACATTACACTATATTACCTTAGCATTATATTACATTACTTTACATTACATTCCATCATATTACATTTCATGTTAAAATAACTTTGCAAACAAAATATCAATTACCTTACCTCTGGTATGTTGCCAACAAACAAATTGCTATAACATAATAACATTTCATTTTATATTACAATAATACATAAAATGACCAACATATTACATCTGATATGTTATCTATGACAATTACATTAACCTTACCATAAAACGATAACAACATCAACATTAACAGTTCCATAACCATTAGCATTAACATTAAACGTTTCATTACATTATCATTACCATAAAACAAAATCACATTGACATTAACTTTACCATAAGATTTAACATTAAGCATTATATTACATTGATCACTACCAGAAACCATAATAACATTAACATCAACATTAACTCAAAGATCTAAATTTATAATTCGATAGCTAGTACTAGTAAGTAAATCCTTTGTGGAAATATGGAAGTTAGAATGATTATACGTAACGTGAGGGGTAAGGGTCGAGACATGTCCAACCTCAAATTTAAGCCTAAAGCTCAAATTGGAGCAGTAACAAACAAAGGTGAAAATATTCGGAAACTAGCTCTTCCATTAGCTCATAACCCTAAAATAATGGAAGAAGACCATTGTGGCCCAAAGCATAACAATATTTTATATTCAAGTCAGCCAACAACAGTGTCTTTATGTAGATTGCTTGCTTTATTTGATCTACCAATCATTTGGCAAAGCAGTCATTATTCTTACAAATTTAGCTATTTTCCACCACAGTCAGAAATAGAAAACAGAAACATTAGAGGAGATTTTCTAACGGCAGTCATAAAGGATCCAATGTCAGTTGGAAAGCCAAGTAACAAGAAACAAGGAAGCCACAGGAAATCTCAGTGGAAACCTCTAGAACTTCAATGAAAATCCTGGAAATCCCTGGAAACTTCGACAGGACGAAGCTGGGACTCCTGGAAACATTCTAGATGTTTTTGTGGTTTCCAGCAGCCATAGAGATGAGTCCAGTGAAGCTTCCACCTTTTTAGGTGATTTCCTGAACCTGAAACCAGTTGCATCGACTGGCAAGTTGATCATAAACTGTTTAAACTTATGTTGCACAAAACTCCTAAACTGCCGACGTAACAGTGCGGGGACTCGTGGAAATGTCTCAGTAACTTCTTGGAAATGCCCATGAGGCCGTGTGACCCAAAAGAAGTCTTAAAAACCCTGGTCTATGGAAAATGAAGACATTCAACATCTAAATCCGAGTTCAACCGTCCGAATTAAAGTTATATAAGTGTTTTCCTTTTTGAGTGGTGAATAATTGTTGAAGGTTGCCAGAACGAATTTCATAAACAAAAATTCAGAATTAAACTTACAAATGAGATTGTCAGGAACGAAAGGGTAGCTCAAAATTGCGAGATCGAATTTCTCCAACTGATCATATGAAAAGAAAAATGCCAAATTCCCATTACAGAATGAATCCCAGTTTAATAGTTTTATTTCCATGTAATAAACAGCGGTATTATCTATATAACACTTACAGAACGATTTGCCAAACAGGATGAATTCAAAATTTTATCTAAAATTGGCAGAGGTAAAATATAGATATCTAATGCAAAATGAATTCGCCACTAAAATGCCCTCAGATATAAGCAACAATGCATTAACTAACAGTGAGTGCCAAGACTGTAAAACTACACATCCAAAATTTTAAATGCGGATAAATACCTCTGGGAATGTACAACCCAAAGATGGAGGAAGAGGCTACGACGGGAGGTTATAGCTGGCACGGTTTTAGTCACAACCAGTTGCATTTGTGTCACCCAAAATGTGATATCTTCTCCCTTCGAGATGCACAACCCAACCACAAACTATAAGCAGAAAGTCAAGCACGAAACACTACAAACAAAAACAACCCACGGGAGATCTAGGAGAGGGTTCGGTCCTTGGACAGGAGATAAAAGCGTTGAGCCCAAGGCTAATGCCTAGTGGCAGCAAGGGTTCACACAGTGAAAACACCTGAGCTAAGATTGGTACGCCTAATAATAAAATGGTTGCAGAGGTCCAAAACGCCCCAAGAAGAGACATGTTGGAAGACAAGAAAAAAAAACAGGGTAAGAGATGATCAATGGGAACCATGCCCATAAATGCAGAGGCAACGCTCAGGATGTGCGTAGATAAACTGTCAAGGAAAGGGTTCCAAAATGCAAGGCGAAAGCTCTTTTCTAAGTCCAAGACGAAGCTAGGGAAAAGTAAGGGAAAACACCCTTATTGGCGAAGAGATCAACCAACTACACAAGTTTAATTGTTCAACAATGCATAAAACACAAAGTAAGTTTATCCATCCATGCATAAAAATGCAAGGTTAAATCATCCAACAATACATAAAACGCAGAATAAATAAATAAAAATAGATAATCAATCCATTTACACCGATATATCGATCCCAGCATGAGTCATAATGCATTCCAATCTACTAAAATACAATCATACCATTGCCTTATCACTTGCTTTGTGTGTCGTCTGCGCGCTCCGTGTCGCTCTGCTTATCGACCGTCGAGACCTCATCGGTACCTCCCATCCAACACTAGGGGTACTCTGCTTCCCCCTTATCCCACCAAGCTGCAAAGGGGCCACACAATATCCAGATGGTACGTCTAGCTCCCAGCTCACCTCGTAAGGCCGAGCTACCACTCCTATCCGAGATGGGAAATTTCAACTCCCCACAAGTAATCAGTCAAGTCACAAATCCGGCAGCGTAACATTATGCTAACAGTCAATCCCCTTCTTCCTCCTCCTTCCTCTCTTTTATAGAGTTTTAGAACTTCCCACTTTCCCCAAATTTCATTTACTTTAGGTTTTAATAAAATCTTCTAAAAATTCTCTTTCGTACAAGTGTCATTCATCCCCCACGTTTCTCCATTAACTATTTTCTTTAATTTATTAAATTGTCTTATTTCCCTCACCCACCTAGAGTTACTCCTATTTTTACTCCTAGGTGTCCCTAGATTCCCTTACAGGTTTTAAATACTTTCCCGAAAATGATGTTGCTAATTTAGTTCAATTTTAGAAGGTTCTTTATTGCAGATCCTTTACTAAGTTGACCTCACTTTTTACCACAAGTTCCCTTCTTTCCCTTATTATGTTTCCTCCATTCCTTAGTTTCCTAATTTTTATTATTCCCTTCTTTCCCCTTTTTATTGGAGCCAAAATGGCAGTTGCGCAAATTAACCTTTTCCTTTTTATTAATAATTTAATATCTTTTACACTTTCATAAGTTAAATAATTTAAATTATTCTTTATGTTTTATATTCACACCTTTTAATTAAATTATTACTCTCTTCACTTTACCCCAAAATTTTATGAAGACCAAAATTATTACTTAAATGGTTTTTATTTTAAATTTTACCATTTTAAATTTTTAGATATGTTTTCTCAAGGGTAGACAAAATTTTACCCCTAGCGAAGTTTTAGACTTAGGGCTTAGATTATAAACTAGGCGACATTTTAATTAGGGAAGTTGTTTTAAAATTTCTTAATGAGATATTAGTCTTAGGGCCATCTAGGTTCGTTCCTTTAACATCATCAACGTGACGTACCCTTCAGGATGAACTACATGCTCCAAGGGTGCCACTCGCCTCTACTGTTTTTTTTTGTTTTTTTTTGCACGATGTACCCTTCAGGATGCACCATGTGCTCCAAGGGTGCCACTCGCCTCTTGTGTTTCTTTTGCACGACGTGCCCTTAAGGATGCACCACGTGCTCCAATGGTGCCACTTGCCTCTTGACTGATTGGTAGACATCAATAACCCCTGGAGTCAACACTCCATCGGGTGAACTTGTGGGAGACTAAGGGTTTCTAAGGAATAAGGCCCCCGCCTTATTGTGCGCCCCTTAGAATCATCATGAGCGACTGTCGCAGTCTTCCCCCACGACATCGTGGGTCCTCTAGAACTAGGTAATTGTTAACCTACAAATCGAGCCACGGTGGGAGTGCTAGTAGTCTATGGCAGGGTTGTTGTCCACTCCTCTCCCTCAACCTCTCTGGTAGTCGTGTGTGGCCCCTTTACTCCATATGTGATTCTGGTCGGCAAGATATCGTCAGCCTGCATCATCAACAAACATGTCAAAACATGTCCACATCATATCATCTGATCAAATGTACTAAAATCACATTAAAATAATCAAACCCCAATAGTACACTCTCTGACTTGATCCGGAGTCCAAGGGGTTCCATCGATGCCTCTACATCCTCAAGGTCCAAAACCCTTCACACTCAGTAAAACCGAGTCAATAACACCTGTCTATGTCAAAGCAGTAAAACATCATGTTATCTACCATAACGCATCATAATCAAGGACAAATGTTTTAATATCATAATAGTCCGGATCACTTGTGAGCAAGTGTCCTCAAAGAAATAAGTTTTCTCAATGCGCCAGAGCGGGATGTTACATACACCCCCTCTTGGTCTAAACTTCCTCCTGAAGTTTCATAGTATAAATGCCGAAATAAGTGTATAACAGTATCATAAGTCTATCAATCAAACAAAAATGGAAACTGTTGGTGCATATCATATGCGTCCTCCCAGGTCGTCAAGTGCAGACTATAATTGTCCCACTGGACCTTGACCTGATCTACCGTTCGACATTGTAACTGTCGAACGCGGTGGTCTAAGATGCGGACCGACTCAGTCGTGAGCGCTCCCTTGTCCGATACCTGCAAGAAACTAATGTCAATCACATGTGTAGGATCACTAATATAATGTCTCAAAACAGATACATGAAAAATATCGTGCATACGCCTCAAGGAATCAGGCAAGGCTAGTTGATAGGCCACGAGCCCCTTTCTCTCCACAATATCGAAAGCTCCCACGAACCTAGGAGAGAGTTTCTCTCCCTTCCCAAACTTGATTGAACTCTTATGTGGTTTAACCAGTAAGAAGACTCGATCGCTGACCTCATAACTACGGTCGACTCAGTGCGCATCGGCATACTCTTCTGTCAATCCTGCGCTTCTTTAATCCTTTATCTTATGGTTTGCATTTGCTCTTCCATTTCTTGTATCACTTCTAGTCCCACCAGGACCCTATCCTCAAGATGATCCCAACTCAAGGGCATCCGACACGGTCGCCCGTAAAGAAACTCGAAAGGCGCCATCTTAATGGTGCTCTGGTAACTATTGTTGTAAGCGAAATCCACTAGTGGCAAGAATTCTTCCCAACGCTTTTGTTGGTCCATTACGTACATGTGCAACATGTCCTCCAAGGTCTGGTTCATTTGTTCAGTCTGTCTGTTAGTCTCTGGGTGATATGAAGTGCTAAAGTTAAGTTGGGTTCCCAAGGCCTCTTGGAAACTCATCCAAAATCATCCAGTAAACACCGATCCTCGATCAGATATAATCTTCTTAGGCATGCCATGCAGCCTCACAATCTCACTGATGAAAACTCTAGATATGTCAAGTTTTTGATACGTCGTAGGCACAGGAATAAAGTGAGCACTCTTAGTCAGAGTGTCTACTACTACAAAAATCAAGTCATGTCTCCTTGTCGTTAGTGGCAATCTAACAATAAAATCCATCGAAATAACCTCCCATTTCGATTCCAAGATGGCATGTGGTTGAAGTAATCCTGTTGGGTGTCTATGTTCAGCCTTTACCTGCTGACACTCGAGACATCTGGCCACATAGTTGACTATGTCGGCCTTCATTCCCTTCCAGAAGAATAAGGGTTTAAGGTCTTCCCTCATCTTCGTGACTCCCGGGTGAGCCATGTAAACTGCTCTATGAGCCTCACACAGGATCAACATCCTCAACTCTTCGTTAGGCGGTATGTAAATCCGACTTCTAAACCTCGATAACCCATCGCTATCAAAAGAAAATCCCTCGTATCGTGGCACCATCATTGTGTTTTGTCTGATAAAACCCTTGAACTCTTTGTACTAGTCATTGTCACGCTGTAAAGTGAGAATCTTCTCACATAGATTCTTCTAAAGAGGCAACACTGAAAAGATGCGCGGTCTCCGACTCAAAGCATCCGCCACTCGGTTCACTGTTCCATTTATGTAAGTAATCTCAAAGTCGTACTCGCTAAGCAATTCCGACCAACGTCGTTGTCGCGCGTTCAGGTCGCTTTGCGTAAAAATGTGTTGTAGTCCACAATGATCAGTCTTTAGTTCAAATTTTCATCCTACAAGGTAGTGTCTCCAAACCTTCAAGGCATATACTATAGCTAATAACTCCAAATCGTGCGTCGCATAGTTCTCCTCATGCCTTCTCAGTTTCCTCGAACTGTAAGCAATCACTCGTCCGTCTTGCATCAAGACTCTGACTAAACCTTCCTTGGATGCATCAGTGCATACCAAGAAGTCCACGTCCATGTCAGGGACCTTTAGTATCGGCGTTGTTGTCAACAACTCTTTAAGCCTCCAAAATTCTTCCACGCATTTCTTGGTCCAAACAAACTTCTTGTTTTTCTTCTGCAATTCCGTGATCGGATTTGCTATCTTCGAAAATCCCTCGACAAATCGTCGATAGTATCCTACTAAACCCATAAAGATATGTACTTCCATGACATTCGTCGGAACAAGCCATTCCATAATAGACTTGACCTTGGTTGGATCCACGACGATGCCTTCTCCGGAGATGACATTCCCTAAGTAGTGAATCTTCGATTGATAAAAAGAGCATTTGGACAATTTCCCATACAATTTGTGCTCTCACAGACATTGTAGTACCAAGCACAAGTGTTCGTCATGCTCCTCCTTCGTCCGAGAGTAGATCAAAATATCGTCAATGAATACTTGGACGAACTTCTCCAAGTACTCGCGGAACACCCCGTTCATCAAACTCATAAATACTCCTGGGGTGTTTGTCAGTCCAAATGGAAAAACAGTAAACTCGTAATGTCCAAATATCGTCTTAAAGGCGATCTTAGGGATGTCATCCTCCTTGATATGCAACTGGTGATACCCTAATCAAAAATCGATCTTGGAGAACACCATCGCACCCTTCATTTGATCGAACAAATCATCAATTCTCGGTAAGGGATATTGATTCTTGATCGTAGCCTTGTTCAGTTGACGGTAGTCAATAAAGCCTCCATGATCCTTCCTTCTTTCGTATGAAAATAACAGGTGCACCCCACGGTGACACACTAGGACATATCAGTCCCAGGTCCAGCAACTCCTTCAGTTGCATTTTCAACTCTTGCAACTCCGGGATCGACATCCTATAAGGCGTTCTTGCTATCGGTTCGGTCCCCGGTTTTAGGTCTATGGTAAACTCCAATTCCCTTTCTGGCGGCATCCCAGGTAACTCCTCTGGAAATACGTCTGCAAACTCTCTCACCACCGGAAGGTGTTCTAGACCTTCCACTACTCCCTTCTCATTTAGCGCAAGGATCGCATAAATCTTGCACCCCTTGCGCATACTCTTCTGTAACTGTAAGGAAGAGAAGAACCTCAGGGAAACTCCCTGGTTCCATTCTACAATCACATGTTTCTGGCCCTCATCATCGACCAAGCTCAACCGTTTTGTTTTATAGTTGAGTATCGCCTCATGCGACTCCAACCAATCCATACCAATCACGACATCATAAGATCCTAATATCGTGACGTACAAGTTGGCCCTCGTGACAAAATCTCCCAAGTTAAGGGAATAGCCCGTAACCTTTCCTCCAACCTAATTTTTGGCTCCTGAAGCCATCTCTATGAAGCTAAACTCATGTTGTTCGACTGCCTTTACCTTAATCCTTTTTAACACTGCACCAGAAATGAAACTCTCGGTAACACCAGGATCTATCAAAACACTAAGGGTCTAGTTAGCGACAGTACCTGTCATCTCAAGCACAGTCGACTAGTGCTCTGCCTGGCAGTTATTCATCACTGCATGAATCCGATGGGCCTTTCCCATATCTCCCATGGTAGTGGGTCCGGCTGATTCGGATTCTCTAATCCTCTCCATAGGACAGTCGTGCTGGTAGTGTGGCTCCCCACACGTCCAACACCCCTTTTTCAGCCCAGTAGTCCTGGTACCCGAAGTAGAAGATGAAGGCCCACCGACCTAGAACCCTGGTCTGTTCTACTGAACATGCCTAAATTGTTTCTACTATGGGCGATGTTGTTGTTGATGTTGTGGTCCTCGATAAGGTGTCCACTGCTAAGGCGGCGGTCGCCGGGGTGTAGTGATAGTGGATCCCCTCTAGAAGCCATGATAACCTGGCGTATGTCTCACTGGTGTCTGGTGCTGCTGTGTTCCAGATGAAACCTGCCCTACTGGTCTCGCTGGAGTCCTAGTCAGACCCCCATTGATAATCTCCTCCTCTGCTATGAGGGCCTTCTAGACGACATCGTGCAAGGTTTGGGGCATCAAAATCCTAAACTTTGCACGCAGGCCACCGTTAAGGCCGAACACGAACTTGTTGACCTTAATTTTTTTAGTGTTAAGGTGCAGAGCATACCAAAGCAGCTCCATAAAATGGGCCTCGTACTCGGGCACCGTACGACCTCCCTGTCATAGGGCGTTGAACTCATTGAGTTGACGCTAAATGAATTCCTCTGAAAGGTACCTCTCTCGGAACCGTTCCTCAAACAGTTCCCATGACACATCTTCGACGGCCATGTTCAGTTGTGGTAGGAGTGTCTTCCACCATAGAAGAGTGCTCCTCTTCAGTTGGAAGACCGCCATGCGGACCTTCATGTTGGAGGTATAATCGCGAAGTGCGAAGCACATCGCCATGTTCTCCAACCATGCCTCGGAAATTGCACTGTCCGGGGCACCAAAGAACTCGGGAAATTTGACCTTCTCTAGTTCACGGTGAATGCTACCAGTAACGGTCGGTGTGCGCGGCAAAACCTCAGCGGGTGCTAGTGCCCTGGCCTCATCTCTGTCCAAACGGATGATCAGTACCTCAAACATGCGCTGAAAGGATCTCATCATCCCGACTATGTAGCCAACTGCTATCTACTCCTGTCCAAGAACCTGCTTGTCTCCCTAGGGGTTAGACCCCTCAGGCGTGGATACTACTGGAGGCGTCGCGCCTCCTCCCCTAGCACCCCTTCATCTACCTCCGCGGCGTCCTCTAACCATGATTACCTGCACACACACAATCAACTTGATTAGCAACAGTATACTCATATCATGTCAACGAAAGCCGTAGAGATCCCAAGTCGCAGGTTGAACCCACTCTGATACCATATGTAACAATCCTCCTCGTTACGACGCCAAACCTCTTATAACAAGTGCAATTTTTTTTTTTTTTTTTTTTT
>SNQJ01S0056849.1:33477-50504 GCA_010110895.2 Picea sitchensis | reverse complement strand
TTTTCTTAGATTTTGGTTGACCATGATTCCTTCCTTTGATTACTTCTGCATAACTCTTTCTATTTTCTTCATTCTTCTTTTCTATCAACCTAGAGTGCTTCTCTTCATTCTCTGTAACTGATGTGGATGTTTTTTTCTTTTCAACATTCTTTTTGATCTTGACGATTTTACTTCTCAATGTGACAAATTCTTCTTCAAGATTCTCAACTTCTTCTTCTTTCTTTAATATATGAGACTTCATGACTTCTTCTGTTCTCTTCGCTTCTTCAAGTTGAATTTTTAATGTGATTATTTCTTCTTCAAGTACTTTATCTTCTTGACCAAACTCAAACTCAACCTGGTTTAGATCATTAGTTATTTGCTTAATATGATCTGTCAATATATTCTCTCTGATTTCTTCTTATTCCTTTTCTGTTGTTATGTTGGCTTCCAAAAACTACTTTTGATATTCAAGTTTTTCTTCGATCTTTTTGTCTTCTTCTAGCCGAGTTCTTAAGTTCTCGATGATCTATTGGGATTCTTAAAAAATGTGAACAATTTCCTTTTGTTTCATCAATTCTTTCTTGAGTGACTTGTTTTCTTCTCTTAGTTCATCTAAAGAACTAATCAATTTTGCCTCATAATTATCTTCTTTTTCAAAAAAAAATTATGTCTCATTTCTTTCATGGCATTCTATTTGAAGATTTCCATGTTTTTCACAATTAAATAAAAACAACATACCTCTGTTGATTATGTACTCTTCATCTTTTGAATCTATTTGACATGGTGAACATATTTCTTCTTGATCTGTACCTGCATCTTCTTTGGAATTTTATGAATTTGTGATGGGTGAAGAATATATGTCATGTAGCTTATCCCAAATTTATTTGGCTGATGAACATTTACCAACCTTTTCTCCTACTGGATTAAGTAATCCTTCCTAGATGAAATCCATTGTTATTTTGTTATTCTTCTTCAATTCCTTCTTTGTTGTAGTCTTTTCCCTTTTTGAACTATCATATCCTGTAACGACTGATAGCCAGATATAATTCCCCTATTCCTGTAAAAATACCTTTCGTCCTTAAGCTCCACATCTCATACTTGAAGTCGTTCTGACAATTAAACAATGGTACTCCATTCTCAGAATAATCCATGATCTCCTTCCAGTGGTTAAACTGTTTCCTGAAGGAACCTGCTCTGATTCCAATTGTTGGATTACTGAGAGGGGGGGTGAATCAGTAATAGAGAAATTCAATCATTTTTAACCACAATATGCAAGTGTTATATCAATGTAGCATTATCATCCAATAGTTGCATAGTAAATAAATAATGAACAAATGAACAATCATAGACATACACAGTAAACCCGTGTTTTTACGTGGAAACCCAAAGCGAGAGAAAACCACAGAATGATTTTTCTTATATTTATTTAAGAATTACATTATTGGAAGCACCAACTTCCTTTGTTTTCTAGTTGCAACTAGAAGGAGGCTCCAACCCCCTAGTTTCTCAGGCTACAACCTGAAGGAAGCTCCAACTCCCCAATTCTTTGGATACAACCAGAAGGAGTCTACAACCCCCTAGTTTCTCAGGATACAACCTGAGGGAAGCTCCAACACCCCAATTCTCTGGATAAACCCAAAATGAGGATACAACCCCCTATGTTCTCCAACTACAACTGAAAGGTGGCTAAAACCACCTTCCCTTTCCCCGTACCAGTAGAAGTAGAATGATGAAACCACTGTCACATTGTCACTGTGAGATATATTGTTGTAAACCTATACCAATCAACCTGCACCAAACAACTTGTACCAATAACCTGAATCATGCATCAACCATGAATTAACCTATACCTCAACCTGTAATCAAGCTATACCATAAACAAGCGCATCAACCATGCACCAACCTGTACCAAACAACCTGTAATCAGCCTGTACCATAAATAAGTGCATCAACCATGCACCAACCTGTACCTCAATCTATACCATGAACAAGTGCATCAACCATGCACCAAACCTGTACAAATAACATGTCACAACAACCTGTCCAAACAACCTATCACAACAACATGTCTCATAAATCTTATCATCCAAATCAGATCTACTCACCAAGACAACTCTCAAATATGTGCATCAACCAAGCATAACACAACAACTCATAATCATCACCAAGATCAATATGTGCTTCTAATAATATACCAATAAAAGTATGCTACATCATCCATAAACCATGTGCAACAATACTACTAACAAGTGCCTCCAACCATGTACCAAATATGTACCAATCATGTATCAACTACTCATCAACTATGACTCATCAAGATGTACAAACATCATCAACTATACACCTCATGTATGTGCCAACTCATCAACTACTTGTCTCAACCATGTAACCAACATGTACCTCAACCAAAATCCNCTCATCAACTACTTGTCTCAACCATGTACCCAACATGTACCTTAACCAAAATCCCTCATCAATTTAATCATCCAAATATGATTTGTAACTCTGTAATAGACCTGGTGTATAAGATCACATACCTGCAAACCTTTCTTAACTTTAAAAACAAGAGACTAGCATTTTCATCAAACTTTACTTTAGTCTCAAATGACTGACTAATTTTGGATTAGTCAACAACCGTAACTTGAAATAATGATAACTATGTACCTATAATGAATAAATATATAAAAATGGTACACAGTGTTCTTCAGTGTATTTTATGCAATTCCTCTAGACTTCACTACTTGGAACCTCTCAGAAAAGGAGTTATAGAAAAAATGGCATACCTTGCTGAATTTTGGCTTATTCTAGAGAGTGAACTTGTAGAGTGTGCCCCGCACAGAATATTTGTTGTATGGATCAGAAAGTTGTACAAATAATAATACATAATGTACTATAACCAATACATTTGGTATTACTCAATTTGGATATTTTCTGAAGAATTTATGACATTTGTACCCGAAACACCTGTTTTAGACTAGTTTCAGGACTAGCCACAAACCCTATTTTCCACGGCGTGTAACTCCAAAAATACAACGACCCACAAGCTGAAATTTGTATCATAGCTACTTGGATATGTTTCCTCAATGGCCTCCCAATTTAATGGTTTGATTCATTCTAGAAAAAAATTTATTGCGAAAATGGTGAGATGACATGTAAATAACATACCTTAGAAAGCATCATCAAAATAATTTATCCTCCCTTGAATTTCAGCCTTCTTTACTTCACCTTCCCTCTGAAATTAGGCTTAGATATTATTTTCTTACCTAAGTCACCTATAGATATTCAATATGCTCAAGTGTGATTAAAATTATAGAGCCTTGCCTCTTATTTATACTTTCATGTAGCTTCCTCAAGGGGTTACCTTTTAACCATCTTAACCCACTTTCCTTATTTTAGGGTTAACCCACTTCTAATTTCTTGATTAACTTTATTAATTAAATAATTTATTTTGTATTCACTTTGAATTATAGTACACTCATTGCTTCACTTTATTATTTACCTTCTAAAATCTCTTAAACCGCTTTGACTACTTTGACCTTTTGGGGCTTCTAGATGACTCATGAGGGTTCTCCAACTTCACATGGCCATAACTCTCTAACCGTGAGGAGTTATGTGACGTTCCACATACCACTAGAAATAACATGACATGTAATATCCATATAGAATAGTTTTTCCTGCAAACATATCAAAACTCATACCATTATCCATCAAACAAACTTGGGTCCATTACCCAAACCTGGGTTCTCGAACTTCTCATGGCCATAACTCTCTAACCATGAGGAGTTATGCGACCTTCCACATACCATCGAAAATGGAATGACATTTACTATCCATATAGAATAGTATTACCTTAAAATATATTAAAAATCATACCATTATACATCAAACAACCTTGGGTCCATTACCCAAACCTTTGTGCTACTGGAATTCTCTACCGGACTTTCTCCAAGGGTTGACATCAATAACTAAGGGTTGATATCAATCTACAATATCACTCTCCAATGGTTGACATCAATGAAAAACAAAAATCCATACCAATTGTCCATCAACCTAAGCCAATTGTCTAACTGATATCCCCTCTACGTGGGGGTTTGGGGGAAGCACCCCTGAGAAAAAAAAATCCTTGGGAAATGTGTCACATTTTTGCCTTTTTTTTCGTGTTGCCTCGATTTTCATGTCCATTGTTGGGAGGTTTTTAGGAACATGGTTTTGGCTGATGGTTTTTTATTTTTGGTTAAGGAATTAGTCTTGTTGACTAATCCAAGTCATTGGGTTAGGATTTTGGATGTCATTGGCTCCTATATGTATATTTTATTGTAAACAATGTATCACTATGAATGAATATAAAATTTGTTGGTTTTCTCGGATTGGGTTTCCAAGGGAAAATTCTTTGTGTAATGTTTCTATTTTCCATTGTATCTTTTATGTTCTTTTATTGAAAATATGTTTTCATTAAAATGTTGTACAAGGTTAAAATCTACATTATGCTCATCGAGAGATTTCCAAAAACTATACTCTTTCCCAATTCCAAGTTCTAAGCACAAAGCTATGGCCTTCCAAAGTTTCTTAAGATCTTTCTCTCTCATGCCACTTCAACATTATTACAACTGACACATCATCCATGCCTATGTGGCACTTGTATGGTACTATGTCATCCCCTATACAGATGCTCTTATTCTTCACATTTACCAAGACATATTTCCTCCTTTCTCGCTTATCACATTAGCCAAAGTCTTCATCTATGCACCATATTGTGACTCCCAAAAACTTCTTATCGTATTGGAAAGATATTTATCATGCAATAGACCACAATTGGGAAAATGTTCTCTCTTGTGATACATCCTCTCTTTCTTACTTTATTGCATCGCTTGAAAACTTCTCTTCCTATGATAAATGAGCTCCTCTTCCTCCACCGCTTCACAAAAAAATTTCATTCCTTGTGACATATAGCACCATAAATGTTTATGGTGCGATACATCACATCGCTCCAAGTTTTATTTCATGCAACAAGCCACTTTTCTTCCCCTTCATCTTTCTTCCTTCGTTGACTTTCTCATTCCCATATTTTCTTCTCCTTTCCTTTGTTATCGCTCCTTTGTAAAGTTTTGATTCCTGTGACATTTTTTTATCATGCCCTAGAACCTTTTTGATAGTGTGATGTGTCACACCATAAAATTTTATGGTGCAACATGTTGCACTCCTAAAAAAGTTTCCCATGTGACAACCTTGTCACATCATCTTTCCTTTGTCTCTTCATTGACTTTCTTTACTTTCTTCCATCTTTGATCTTCCTTCATTATTTTTAGTATTGGCTTAACCCTTGCCACATTCTTCCAAGTTTTCCTTCATTGTTCCTTATCATAAGATATATATATTTTTTGATACATTGCATATTCAAAATATTTTTACTTATGCGACAAGGCGACAATGTTATCGAATCTTTTGAAATCTTCTTCCCTTGTGACGTATCGCACAAAGATTCTCTTCATGCGATGCATTGCATCACCCAAAGTTTTATTTTCCTACGATAAGGTTTTCGTCCCCCTTATAGCATCACAGGGAGATTTCTCTTCCCATGGAAATTCACATGAATATTATCCTCATGTTATACAGTACATATCACAAAGTTAAACTTCATGCAATAAGCCAACTTCCTCAAAATTTTCTAAGTTCAAAACCTTCTCAAGCTTTCCAAGATTTCTCGTATCACATGAAAAAATTATTCATGTGATATGGGTTGTATCGCATGAAGATTATTTTCATGCGATATATTGTGTATTGCATGAAAATAATTTGCATGTGATACACAAGACTTAGTCAAATTTTTCATTAGATAAATTCCAAAAAAAAGTATTAAGAAAGGAAAACACTTAGAGTCCCTTTTATAATATTTGGTTTTCTTAAAATTAGAGCCCCTTTTGTAATCAAACTTAGTATAAAAATGTCCCACTTTACCACAATCAAAGCACTTGAAGGGGAGCTTGCCTTTGTATTTTCCAGTTCCTTTCTTGAGCCTCCTGACAAAGTTTGCTTCTTTTGTATCCAATTCTTCTTCAGAGGAGTCACTTGTTTGGTGTCCTTTTGAGCTTGTCTATTTTGATTCCTTGAATGTTTCCTCATTATTTGATGTATTTTCCTACACATTTCTCATTTCATAGGTTGTTAGGATTCCATGTAATTCATCCATTGTTAAACTATATAAATTCCTCATTTCTTCAATGGAAAACATCTTCGGGTCAAATCTTGATGGAAGTGTCACGAGAACCTTTTGTACAACAAATTTTTCATGTATGGTTTCACTCAGTCCTTTGATAATGTTAACAATATCATTGATCCAGGTGGATATCGATGGCCACCCACCTATTCCAACTAGCTCAAAACAGTTTTATGACAACTTAATATTTTTAGCATTTTTTTGGTTCCTAAACTTCTAGGACCATTTTGAGGGCCTAATTTTTTTTTTTCACAATCGAGCACCTCAATGAATATACTCGTCAATACCTTTCCAATGATCTAATGTGTTCCCAAAACAAATATTGTATGTCAAAGTTATGTCCTCGAGAAGTTGATACACCAAACTACCCAAAACGAGGTCCACAAAACTGTTGGATTTTCATCTTCCAGGGTTAGGGTTTTGGATTTTCTTTATGTTAAAGATTCCTTTGGATCCTCATTGTAACAATAATATTCTTGTGAATATGATTATCCATCACATCTCTTCTCAGAGATAAGATTCCACCATTCTAGTGAGTCTTTCATTCTGTATTTTTACAGTATTGGACATTTCACTCATTAATAGAAATTGTGTATTATTGTATATATCTGCCCCTTGTTATATATCCAATATATCTCTATTATATTATTGGATCTCTTGCAACATCTATTTATATTTCTTTGTTATATCTACACTCTTATTTCATTCCAAAAATAATCTGGATCACTCATCCACACGAAGAAGGTAGGATGTTATATCTTCATCTTCTCTCATCTTCATATTTTCAAATCGTCCCCTATGAGTTTGTAGTTTCACCTTCAAGACTTTATCATTCACTTCATATGTATTTGGTAGCTTATCCAAAATTTCCTTTGTTTTTCCACAATGCATGACTATAATATCCTAAAAAATTTAGAATATTAAATTCTAAGTGAACTTTGAAATAAATTTCCGTTTTTGGAAAATTCGGATTTGGAAATTATTTGTCATTTATGGCAAATCCAAATTTGGAATTTTTATTACTGCAACTAATTATTTGATGACTCTTGGGAAAATATTTGAGTTTCCCAACTAACCTCTTTTGTTTTGGCACGTGTGAAAGACAAACTTTTAATAAATTACATGTTGGAAAACAAATGGAACAACCAGGTTAAAAATAGTTGACCATGACTCCATGAGTGGGGAACAAGTTTGAGCTACCTCAAGGCTTATTTTTACAAGTGGAAAATGTGGAATTTGACCACTAGTCGCCCCTAAAAATTAGAGATTTGTAAAGCTGTGAATTTCCCAATGAGGGAAGGAAATACCTAGGCACAAGGATGCATATTTAACAACATATGGAGGAGGCAGGACAATTATTAGTATGTTGGGGGAAAAGAAACTATTTGTTGTTATAAGCATTGTTAGTGTGAGGAAAAAGATCTTTTGATCTATGGATGGTGACTATATCTAAGGAGGATCATTCATTTTTCCCTTATGGACTCATGGTCAGGCTAGGGGGTGAACAGGGCAAGTGAACTTGGTTGTTCTATTCTATGGGTGGAACGTGGTTGTTCCATTTGGATTCTAGCATCAAGTTTCATATATGTATCTTGACTTGTATTCCTTGTTAATGTTATTCTTTTGATTATTATTTGTTAGGAATATGATGGCTTATTATAGTTGAATAATACTATATTTTTTAATTGAAATGTGATGATGGTACATATATGTGTGTGTGTGTGTGTGTTTGTGTGTGTGTTAGAGCAATATTTTCCTAAACCTATGAAATCTTGAAAAGTGGGAATTATTCCATTTCTATATGCAGAATCACTTTCCCAGATTGATAAATCCAGAGACAAAAATACAAGTTTTTCCACTTATATGCATCTTTCACTCTATACAACAAGCGTATACGCAGGCTACTCCACTACATCCCGTGTACATCGGGATTTGTGCCATAAAATTAAAATTAAATGTCGGGTTTCCATGTCACGATAGGATATCTCTGATCCTTGTCCTTCCATATACTGGAAAAGTTCTGACTTGGCCCTTCAGTTTCATTTTGAAGGCTATAAAGAAGCCAATTTCGAGCTATGGAAAAGGAGAAAGAATTCAACTTTGAGAGAAAAGTTACACTGGAGAAATTATTACTTCATATTGAGTCTACATCCCTTTGTCCTTTAAGTATGAACACAGTGTTCAGCCCCCAAGCTCTTCCCTTATTGATGGATAACCTCTTTGTCTCCCTTATATGAGCTTGTCTTTGGTGGAGAATTGAAGTGGTGGAGGCCCAGTTGGAAGGAACTCGATTTCTTGTTTCTGAACCGTGCTGACACGGAAGTCTATAATATTTTCACTTTCGCTGATCATTTATTAATAGAAATATTCTCTTCCTATCCAAATGATATCTTGAAAATATATGAGCTATTATCCATGGGCATGTTGGTTTTGTATATTAATGGATTATGCTATCTAATGTGCTAACCTTTTATATTATCACTATATGCTTGCTTCTCTTGTTTTTTGAGAACTTGTTGCAGGTATAAAGATTTGGGTCAAAGTGCTCAACGATGGACAACATCAAACATATGGACGAGGTAGGTCCCTTTATTATCTCACTTTCACATTGGTTTACATAGCATGTTTCTGGGATAGAGTTGATTTCTGCACCCATACCTGTCTTTTGTGTTTCACCCTAGCCATAAAGAGATTTTCCTCGTAACAATATGTGTGTGTGTGTGTGCTCAGACATAAAGAAATGGAAAAACTATTTTATGCTCCTATTGGCCATTAAATATGGTTATACATGTATAATTAATTATATATATAAATATATATGTGCTCATGCATAAAGAAATGGTGGAACTATTTGTTATGTTCCTATTGACCATTGGATTATATCGAATTGTCGTTTAAATCTATACATACACAAATACCAGAGAGAATAGACAAAACAAATAACAGTTCAAATGCATTCTTTATTACCACAGAATTATAGTGATGAACTCAAAGTATATTATAAAATTAACCTTTGTATTCAATCAATCACTGTTAAAAATATTACATTTGGAGTACCATAAACCAAAGACTCCACAATCACTTGTATTGTAAACAGAGTTCTAAGAAGTATACATAGAATTTGTATGTAACTGAAGTAATGCACGCATAGATCAGAACTCGAATACCTTTCGAGCAAGATGATTCCTTCATCCGATCTTGCCAACTTGCGCAACCTGCAAAGGAAGTAGAAAGGGTCTTAGTAAATGGTGCTAACATTTTAATTCTATGGAAATCAAACAATAATAATAAGTCAAGGACAATACTTAGCTTGAGTTTGGTGAAGAACCAGATCGCCACTTGTTCTTGTGTGAAAATATGTCCACGATCCATGAGGAGGAGGAGTGAACCCAAAACTGACTAATGGGTACCCTCGCAAAACAAAAAAAGGCCCCATCATTAACTTCATGTATCCATGCATAGAATTTTCACTTATAAAACAGTGAGAGGTGACAGTAAATAACTAGCATCGAAATAGACTATGCATAGATTAATAAAACAGGAAGCACACATTTATATTTCTCCGAACCCTGTGTATATTCACATTAAATCATTAAAATCTAAAGAGGTGCATAAGATGTGTCCTGTGTGTGTTCACATATTCGTAAGAGGCGCATAAGATGTGACCTGTGTATTTTTCACAATGAATCACTAAAATTAAATAACATTAGAGTAAGAACCAAATCCTTCCCGATAGAGAAATCGTTTATAACCAGAGGGTACAAGCAAGTGTTGTTTCAAACAATTAAAATCTTGTTATATTTCTATTTATATACCTGGAAAGTAAATACGAAAACCTTTTCATAGAGTGATATTATTTACACAGAGCGTAAATTTATGAATTCCCATAGAGGATTAATAATACTATATATTTATATAGAACGTAAATTACAAATTTCCCCACAGAGGGTTAATACTTCTAATCATATACACAGAGCGTAAACTATGAATTCCCACAGAGGGTTACTATTTATGTACACAAAGCGTAAATTATGAATTCCCACAGAGGGTTAATACTGCTAATTATATACACAGAGCGTAAACTACGAATTCCCACAGAGGGTTACTATTTATGTACAAAGAACGTAAATTACGAAGGGTTACTATTTATGTACACAGAGCGTAAATTATGAATTCCCACAAAGGGTTAATACTGTTATTTATATACACAGAAGGTAAATATGAACTTTCCCACAGACAATTAATATTTCCATGTATTTACACAGAGCGTAAATTATGAGTTTCCCACAGAGGGTTAATACTGCTATTGATATACATAGAGTGTAAATTACGAATTCCCACAGAGGGTTGACACTGTTATTTATATACACAGAAGGTAAATATGAAACTTCCCACAGAGGGTTAGTATTTCCATATAATTATAAAGAGTACAATTTACGAAAATTTATTACGGAGCGTCAACAACAGACAAGTATGAATAATGGAAAGAAATGTAGCAAGTCTTGGGATCTCTGGACGAGTCCTAGAGGGTAATAATAATAGGATTACAACGACGAATCAAAGAAAAACGCAGAGAGTTTAACATTAAAATGATTTGGGCCACAGTCCAACTGGGACAAGACCATAACTAATATAGGTTAGAAGCCTAACAATCAACCAAAATGGAAATGCAATAAATCTCCAAACCCAAAACCATGAGCTCGGTGGAAATCCTGGGTAGAAAATGCATACGGGGGGCAACTGTCAACCCTCAAACAGAGAAAGGATAATACGAGGTCTGTTAACTAATTACATTTGCATAAAAACACATATTTCACCATGAAATAATTTTCACAGAGGTCATAAACAACAAAATCGTCTACTTACGTGGCGTGTAGAGAACCTTGGGTATGCATTACCCTTTTTCCATCATGCACTAGAGTCAAACCTCACCAAATGCATCGGTCGTGTTTCAAACGTAGAGACAAAACTCATGTTACATGACCAAAGTGGGAAAACAATGAACGAACATTACCTCGAGGTCCTCACTAGAGGAGTAAAGATGGTCAATATGCACCCCACCTCTGCCATGTGAAGTCGAGGAGACGACGAGCCTGCATTGGGCATTTTTTCCTAACTGTCAGCCTAGAAGGTATGGGAAATTCCTCACCATTAATGAACCAGACCAAGAGTAAATTCCTATAGGACTCGACCTATCATCCACCACAAACGGTTTTCGAACCACTTCATTGTTGAGCTATGTTAATAGTCGGGTAGGGTTTAATAATGTTAGGAATAGGTTTATGTTCGTGGCGCTAGAAAAAAAAAATATTGTTATGGTATCCATATAACAATCCATATGTTTATATATATATATATATATATATATATATATTATGGTATCCACACGATAGTCTATATGGTAAACGATGTATATTGTTATGGCTAGTGTTAATGTTATGGATAGACTATATGATAGTCTATCGTCTATAGTCTATTACATGTTGTATTATGGATAACATGACTTGTCATAGACATGGTGGTTATTCTAAGGGCTATGATAGCCATGGTCACAATTTTCTTCAATACAAATAAGTGTATAATTCCAATCCAATAATGACGATAAATATGCTATGCATACAATAAAGAATTAAATATATGTTTAATGGATTATCTTTGTGTCACAATCAAATGTTGGAGAGTCAAAGAACTTTAATGTCCCCTAACAAAAAATAAAATAAAATTGGGAAATTTGGGGTGCATTACAATGACTTTGGTAAATTTTGATCTTGCTAATCCATCTAGAATAGAATTCATGGATTTGGAGTTATTCTCGCTGAGTGTTTTACAACCTACATCATAGATTTCACTTTCAATGGAAGTGTAGCCATTCTTTACTGACTACCAGACATCATATCCCAATGAATGCAGATAAAATCTCATTTTGATGATTCAGAATACATAATATGATCCATCAAAGAATGGAGACTTGATTTTGGAGGTTCTTTCATGGTTGTTCGTGTGTGCCATAGGGATACAGCTTCCAGTAGTTAGACGGTTTCTTAAGGAAACCACTATGATTCCAATTGTTGGAATATTTAACAATACTAAGGGGGGGTGAATCAATGTTTCATAGTTTTAACAATTATAAAACTCTTTTTAACTTCCATTAATCATCCCAAAGATTAATATTAAGAATGTATATAACTAACCATGTCAACAGAGTCACAGTATGCAAATATTTTATTTAGAAACCCAAATGGGAGAAAACCAAAAAATAATTCTTTAATAAAATCTGTAGGCACAAATATTTTACTATTTTCATGCACCAACCTATTGGAGACACCAATATTATTGACTAAGAAACAACTCGACAATAAGGTTTGCAGGAACCAACCTGTAAGAGACACCAATCCCCTTAGTTAAGCACCGACTCAGCTCTTCCTATAGGCACCAACCTACAATTTCAATATTTGCAAGAACCAACCTATAGGAGACACCAATCCCATCAAGCTTCCAATAATATCAGATTGACTAATTTCTTCAATCCTTCACCTATACAAATTTGTTTCTTTGTCTCTGTTGTCACAAAATTTTCCACTTGCTTATATTAATCATGAATTCAGAAAATTCCTTAGACCTTGCACCTCCCATCCACCCTTCAAAAAATACCAGTTCATTTTGTTTCATTCTTTCATTTCTTTGAAACTCAGAGTTACAAATCCTTCTCTCTCACTTCCTTTATACCATAATTATTCTTACAAGACTTAGAGCCTCGTGTCTTCACACTTCCACTTCCACTTCCTTTTTATATTCACACTCAATCACATATCAAAATGATCTAGGCATTGTTATTTATATGATCCCATACTAAAGGGTTTGTCCAGCCACCATTGAATTTGGATATCCATTCAATTTTCACTGGTGATTCTTCGATCACATTCATCATGACCACCAGGCCTATCAAGACATCATATCATTTCGACAGATCCAATGGTTGTCATTGGCTTTGGGATTCCTCTCCATGGGAACCCCTCCACTCATAAATAACTACACTTCGACCAGATCCTCTTCTATGCAACATACTTTGATGAATACAACAATCCTAGGAGTTTGGAATCAATGGCTCAAAAATGTGCTCAGAGTTCCTCATCCCTAGAGTACCTCCTCTCATAGTTCATTCTGACTATTTCTTCTTCAATGAACGACAAAGATCCACTCACCATGCCAAATAAATGGTTGAGATGATGACCTAAAGTCTCTATGAAAAACTAGGTCCACGAAAGATCTATGAATGATGTTTCATTTGGCCCATTATTTGATCAATGAATGTCGGTAGCTCTCAGAGTCCTTCATCATCAGAGAGTATTAATTGTAGGTATCACAATCTACTCCAATTGGATCCTCTCTGATGAATGACGAAGATCTTCTCACTGCACTATTTTCAATGGTTGAGATTTGGCACGATGACCTAAAGGTCTCCATGTCCAACTGGGGCCCACTTTTGTTTCTCACAATAAAAATATAACATGCATCACCCTTTGAGAAACACTAGCTTCCACATTGGCATCCTTGTCATTCTGACTGCCAATCTATCACAATATGTCACCATGATGTCACTCTCATTCCTCGAAATAGATCACTATAGATCCAACGGTTGAGTTAGATCATTCGATGGATCTATGCTTCTCAGGCCTTCTCGTCGTCAGAATCCATTCTCAAGTATCACAGCCCATTCTGATGGCTCATATTCCAATCAACGATCCAGGCTCTGCTGAGACCACTTTCCAATAGATCAACAATTGTTGATGCACCAGATCACTTCATTGACTCAACATGTCACCAACGACCATGATTTTTAGTTCTCCAAGCCTTTGATAGAGCAATGGTTCATGTTAAATTATATTTTCTCCCATCAAATTGCTTTTTCAACCTTGCACTTGAACACTCTAATGATCTAACGGTCATCACGGTAACTCATCCAACAGTTAATATTTACTTTGAGTTTGACATTTTCATGGAAATTAAGGTTCCAATATTTCCTTCTTGAAACAAATATTACATGATCCAATGGATTCCATGTGTCAAGATCATTTTCCGATGAATCAATGGCTCCTATTGACTCAGAAATTCTCCCATCATATTTCTAATGAAACCTCACACTCAAATGTTCTGATGGCCTTATCATCCAATCAATGATCCAGATTTGTTTTCTATGTATAATCAATGGTTGTGATGTCCTCTTACTCAAATATAGGTTTTACTTCATGGTAATGGTATGATTTAGAACTTAACCATTTCAGGGCTTCAACACTTCTCCGATATTTTTCCTCTCGCCTTCATTCATAGGGTAGAAACACATGATTCTATCAGGATTTCATCAACGCATAGTTATTTTTGCACATGGAGGCTCATCAATTCTCGAGGAAATTATTCCTCTATCTGACTACTCCAATTCTCTTTGGTATTAATAGTTTTGATGCCTCCTCTATTTTTTTGTTTCGATTCTTGGTCCCATCAGTAAATCTCCCCCTGCATGTGACATCCATGTTTGTCACATTCTTTGACATGAATGACAACATAATCCAATAGTTACTCTAAGAAGAGGCACCATATTACTAGAGTGAAAACACATAGTGAGGATATGTGAAACATATTCTTTTGACAAATAAACAATTGGAAAGGAATCCATGTCAATGCAAGGTTCCTCAACTCAACTCGAACAACATGTATCATTTTGGAACAAAATGGCATCAGAATTATGTCTAATCTTATACTAGTAATTTCATTCCAAAGTAAATAGAGTGTACATGTACCTTTAAATATAAAAATTCATGTGGCGATCTCATATGTAACATACCCAACCCCTTAATTATCCCTAAGGAGGTGATTATCATTAAGGATGTGAGGCATCCATATTTTTTGTCTTAAAACCCGACTTGAAAGTTACTTTTAAATTTATGAAGGTATTATTCTCATTGAGAGATTTCCAACGAATGTACTCATTCTCAATTGCAAGTTCCAAGCACAAAGCTATGGCCTTCCAACTTTTCTTAAGATATGTCTCTCTCCTGCCACGTCATCATCCGTACAAGTTCCACATAATCCCTACCTATGTGGCACTTGTATGGTACTATGTCATCCCATATACGGATTCTCTTATTCTTCACATTTACCAAGACATATTTCCTCCTTTCTCACTTATCACATTAGCCAAATTTGTCTTCTATGTGCCATATTCTGCCTCCCAAAAAATTCTTATCGCACTGGAAATATATTTATCATGCAACACACTGCAATTGGGAAAATGTTCTCTCTTGCGATACATCCTCTCTTTCTTAATTTATTGTGTCACGTGAAAACTTCTCTTCCTATGATAAAGGAGCTCCTCTTCCTCCACCTCTTTGCAAAAAGGTTTCTTTCCTTATGACATATAGCACCATAAATGTTTATGGTGTGATACATCACATCACTCCAAGTTTTATTTCATGCAACAAGCCACTTTTCTTCCCCTTCATCTTTCTTCCTTCGTTGACTTTCTCATTCCCATCTTTTCTTCTCCTTTCCTTTGTTATCATTCCTTTGTAAAGTTTTATTTTTGAGAAATTTGTTTATCATTCCCTAGAACCCTTTTGATAGTGTGATGTGTTACACCATAAAATTTTATGGTGCAACATGTTGCACTCCTAAACTTTTTTCCCATACGACATTCTTATCGCATCATCTTTTATTCAAGTCTCTTTGTTGAATTTCTTTACTTTCTGCCATCTTTGATATTCCTTATTTATATTTAGGATTAGCTTAACCATTGCCACATTCTACCAATTTTTCCTTTATTGTGCCTTATCACAAGAAATATAGATTTTTTGTGATACATTGCATCTTCCAAATATTTTTACTTATGTGACAAGGAGACAATGTTATCACATCTTTTGAAATCTATTGGATCATGTTGTGATTGATGTCAATGGTTTGATTATTTGGGAGATTGTTGGATCATACATCATTGATGCAAATGGTTTGGTTTGATTGATGTCATTGATTGATGTCAAGTAATTGATTGATTGATGATTGATGAACAATGAATATGCATTGATGAGAATGATAGATGTCCAAGTGGAAACCAATTGATAAAGATGGATCATTGATATGATGCCCTTGATGAGAATGATAGATTTCCAAGTGGAAACCAATTGATAAATATGGATCATTGATATGATACATTGATGAAGATGAATCAATGAGTTGTCATTGATAACATGATGCATAGTTTATATATATTTTGCAGTGGTGAATTGATGCAAAAATGAATCATTATTATCTTATCATGGTTGATAAGGTGCACAAATGGATGAACTCCAAAGTGGTCCCCTTATGGTGAAATCCCTCACGAGAAGACGATTTACGGATTGAGTTATCCTAGGAGAATGGTTGGAGGACCCATTCTTGTATGTGGAATAATGAGATGAAGATCAATGAAGTTGTTGGTGAAACTATCCTAGATGGATAGTTCTTGAGATGCCATTTCCGGTGGTATGTGGAATGTCACATAACTCCTCATGGTTTGAGAGTTATGACTGTATGAAGTTGAAGGACCCCCATATGATGGCTTGAAGCCCCAAAAGGTCAAAGAAGTCAAAGAGCTTGAAAAGAAGAAATCAATATTTAAATGATAAAGTAAAGTGACAAAATCAAGAAATATTATTTAAATGATAAAATGAAGTGACATAATCAAGAAGGAATATTTAAATGATAAAGTATTGGAGAACTTTCTATTCATGGAAAGTGGTTAACCCTAAAATAAGGAAAATAGGTTAAGTGACCTAGAAATGGGTTAAGTAACCTAAAAATG
>SNQJ01S0056849.1:10115-31325 GCA_010110895.2 Picea sitchensis | reverse complement strand
AGAGGAACTATTGAAGATTCAAATAAATGAAAAGGAAGATTCATGTTGCAAATTAGAAGCTGAAATTGTTGACCTTAGAAAGAAGGTAGAGAAGTCAAACAAATTCTTGAATAGCTCACGAATCTTGGATGAGATCTTGGAAATTCCAAGACCATCATGTGATAAATCAGGTCTTGGATACAAAGAAGATACACATGATGAAGCAAGCACCTCAAAGAAGCATGAGGTAAGTCCATCAAATAAAGAAGATAATATTGCAAAGAAACCATCTACACAAGGCAAAGAAAATTTCAAAAGAACAAAGCAAGGAAGACATCAATAAGCCATTCTTGGGACACCAAAGCAAAGGTATGAAAGTGTTTTTCATGGGTACTGTTATTCATGTAATGGATATGGTCACAAATCTTTTGAGTGTAGATCTTATGAAAGAGGATATAATGGAAGAAACTATAACACCGTGAGGTGTTGGAGATGTGATCAAGTAGGACACATTGTTGTTCATTGTAACTCCATGAGATGCTACAGCTATAGTGGATTTGGCAACAAATCCCAGGAGTGTTGGAACACAAGAAGAAAGTCCATGATGAGGACTTCACATAGCATGGATAGAAGAAGGAATGAAGTAAGAAAGGGAGACATCTTTGAAAAGATGGATAATCAGAGCTCAAGTTCTGAAGAGAAGGGTCATCTACATAAGTGGGTGAAGAAGACAGAGCAGCCAGATCAGAATGAAAGATTGAAGGGAAGTTCAAAAGTGTCATTTACTAAGGCACACACAGGTAACAGTGGTGACAGTTGCGTGTACATGCATGATGACCTTGAATAGGTCGTGTACACATGCGTTCAGTTGTGCAGCAGGACGCGTGTATGTTGAAAAGCCTTGGGAAAAAGGCAATGCACATGGCCTGGAGTTTGATGTGATGGTATAACTCTGTCTGACATTGTTTATTGCAGGTTCTTACACTTTTTGATGTAGGTTTTCATGGTGAGATCACACAATGGTATAATAAAAATAAATATTGGGTGCATGGCACTAACCCAAGAGTATGGATTGATGTTGATCTGCTAGAATTAATCATTTTGTGATGATGGTGGTGTACATGGCTGGTATATCTTATGATGTATTATTGGAAGCATATGTTGATATCATGGTGCATGCATTTTTCATATGGATCGGGCTACATGTTGATACATATGGTTGGATGATTGGAACATGTTTTATGGAGGACTTGGCATACATGTATGGGACTCATCATTTTGTGGTATTGGTGCATAGTAGTACACTCATATATGGTATTACTTGATTTTCACAACATTGGTATTTGTTTGATACATGATTGTGGCACTTGGTTCATGATGGAGACATATCATGAGTGATATGATACATTTTTTGGCATGTTAGTAGATGCACATGGTTGACATATTGGTGGATGCACATGATTGGCATAATTGGTAGATGCACATGTTGGCATATTGGTAGATACACATGTTGGCATATGGTGGATACATTTTCATGGATGATATTGACACATTGTTGATGTACATGGTTGATGTACATGGGTGTTGTGCATGGTGGACACATTTTGGTACATGATGAACTTGGTTGATATATTGTTCATGATTCTCTATTTCATTGACACATATCTTTTTCTTCATGATGTATGGTATGGCACAAGTTTGATGCATGAACAGGTCCAAGGATCGTCATATGGTGGCATATTGTTCATCTTGTAGAGAAGATAGGGGGAGTAATTCTCCTTCCCATGATTCTAGGAGGAGATATTTATCATATGCATACCTAGAAAAGAGCCCTATATTTGAATAAAGAGCACAAAGGCATAATTCCAGGAGGAGCGATGGTCACAGGGGGAGTATGTTCGATGTATTTTCAGAATTACATCATATTGATATCCCTTGTTCAAAAGGGGAGAGATTATTTAGTGGAAACAAGATAGGGGGAGAAACCCCAAGAGGAGAATGGCCCTTTGCCATTGATGTCAAAGGGGGAGAGATAATCACATTGATGTGATTGATGTCTATTGATGGGAGAGATTGATGTGGAGAGATAGTCCCATTGACTATTGATGAAGAGCATGCCTTGTATACATGCTGACATCAATAATTGGTAATTGGAGTTGACATCAATGTTGGTATTGCCATCAATGCCAAAGGGGGAGATTGTTGGATCATGTTGTCATTGATGCCAATGGTTTGATTATTTGGGAGATCATTGGATCATACATCATTGATGCAAATGGTTTGGTTTGATTGATGTCATTGATTGATGTCAAGTAATTGATTGATTGATGATTGATGAACAATGAATATGCATTGATGATAATGATAGATGTCCAAGTGGAAACCAATTGATAAAGATGGATCATTGATATGATGCATTGATGAAGATGGATCAATGAGTTGTCATTGATAATATGATGCATAGTTTATATATATGATGCAGCAGTGAATTGATACAAAGATGAATCATTATTATCTTATCATGGTTGATAAGGTGCACAAATGGATGAACTCCAAAGTGGTCCCCTTATGGTGAAATCCTTCACGGGAAGACGCTTTACGGATTGAGTTATCCTAGGAGAACAGTTGGAGGACCCATGCTTGTATGTGGAATAATGAGATGAAGATCAATGAAGTTGTTGGTGAAACTATCCTAGATGGATAGTGCTTGACATGCCATTTTCGGTGGTATGTGGAATGTCACATAACTCCTCACGGTTTGAGATTTATGGCTCTACGAAGTTGAAGGAAGATATGATGGCTTGAAGCCCCAAAAGGTCAAAGAAGTCAAAGTTATTGAAAAGAAGAAATCATTATTTAAATGATAAAGTAAAGTGACGAAATCAAGAAAGATTATTTAAATGATAAAATGAAGTGACAAAATCAAGAAGGAATATTTAAATGATAAAGTATTGGAGAACTTTCTATTCATGGAAAGTGGTTAACCCCGAAATAAGGAAAATAGGTTAAGTGACCTAGAAATGGGTTAAGTAACCTACAAATGGGTTAAGTGACCTAGAAGATGAAAGTATGAATAAGAAGCTAGGATCTCTTGTAAAATGTACATTTGGTGAGAATCCTTTTTGTGGATCAATGGAGAGCTTCTTATGAATATCTTGTGGAGTATTGATGGAGAGATTCTTGTGAGAGAATCTTATTGGTATGGATATTTTGAGCATGATTGAAGATCTATTCTAAGGAAGAGAACGAGATGAGGATCTCATGGATGCATCAAAGTTTTGGCAATGTTGAGATCTTGACAGAAAAATTCTCGGATTCATAGAAAACTCTATTTTCTGATGCCCATGCGGTTGTCTGTGTATAGGGTGCATGTACACGCGGGATGGATGTGTATAGGGTGAGTGTACACGTGGGCTGACTGTGTACAGGGATCGTGGAGTGGATAAAATCATGGATATTTTTGTTTGAGCTGGTTCCAAGCTCTTGGATAATGAGGTAGTTTCCAGATCTATATTCTATGGCCTCAGATCTATCTCTGAGACACTGGTATGGTTACATTATTGTCTTGATGGATACTATTGTTTGATGTGTTTTGAATGCTTAGGGCATTCTTGGTATGGCTTCTATGATGTGGCTCAGTTTGGTTGATTTGGTTGATGGAGTGAGCAACATTGTTGTGATTCAGTAGTGACATGATTGCTATGGTATACTAGTTATTTATACATGATTGATATAGCATTCATATTGATTTGTTGTGGAGCATGAGCAAGCTATTGGAGAGATTGGATGTGTTGTGACTAGTTGTGGGTCAGTTTGGATAGTGGAGGACAGAAGAGAAAGTGATTGCAGGTTGCAGAGGATCTGAGCATGTGAAGAAAAGAAAAACCCTAGTTGCTTAGAAGCATACGCTTGTTGCATTATACACTAGCTGTGTTCACACGTGGGCTTCACTACTGACAGGTCGCGTACCTGTTGACAGATTGATATCTGTTTAGGATTTTTGCCTCATCTCAGTTGGTGTTGAGAATGTAAGTTGAGGCTTGCATATAGAGATGGTGCTCTTGTAGAGTTGTACTCTATTCAGTTGTTGCTTTCTAATGGAGTTGTTCTTTGATAAACCCCAAAGGATTGTAGTCCGTAATAAAAAGAAGTGTTGTACTCTATTCAGTTGTTGCTGATAAACCCCAAGGATTGTAGTCCGTAATAAAAAGAAAATTGTGCATACATCTTGTGTTCTTTGTGTTCATTGTGATGTTGACTTGTTGATGATATACTACTGATATATGTTGTTGATATGTGCTCACATCTAACTGGTTATAAATGAGGGCAATGGGTAATGAATAAATGTTGAATGTTAATTGATGAGTTTTTGTGCAAGAGGGAAGTTTTGGGAAAAAGAGCCCCACACTCATTCACCCCCCCTCTAAGTTTGGTAGGTGTGTACAACAAAATCTTCTTCCCTTGAGACGTATCGCATGAAGATTCTCTTCATGTGATACATTGCATCACATGAAGTTTTATTTTCCTACAAGAAGGTTTTCTTCCCCCTTATTGCATCATGGGAATATTTCTCTTCTTGTGAAAATTCACATCAAGCATATCTTCATGTTATACACTACATCACACAAACTTAAACTTCATGCAATAAGCCAACTTCCTCAATATTTTCCAAGTTCAAAACTTTTAAATCTTTCCAAGATTTCCTGTATCATATGAAAAATTTCTTCATGCAATACGATTTGTATCGCATGAAGATTATTTTCATGCGATATACCATGTATTGCATGAAAATAATTTTCATGTGATACACAAGACTTATTCAAATTTTGCACTAGATAAATTTCAAAAAATTTATTAAGAAAGAAAAACACTTCTAGTGGCCCTCCTATGCCTCTATAAGGACAAAAACAAGGTTCTTCCCTAGTTCCACCAATTCAACTAACAATCCAAAACAAGATTCCTTTAGGGAAGCAATCTCTTACAAATTTATGAGAGAGCTCTATTACACATCGTATTATTTTGACTCACAACAAAAATGAAAAATTCCATATAACCCTCAGAAATTAGTAACATCATACCATTGACCTCCTCATTATGTAAATTATTGAAAATATTGGCAGCAACCTCCTTAATACATAAATACCACTAGATCAATACATCATTCAATATGCTTGTTTACACTAGCATTTTGTGTGGCATTAGCCTCAATGATATATACATATAAATTTAGAATGAAGGCTCAAAAAACAAGCACACAACATTCATAATAGATATTATAATAAAAGGAACTCCTCTTTCCAATCAACCATGTAATTCTTTCCAGGACAAATCTCGGTCTAAAAAAAAATCAATTCTTTTACGGAGCTGAGGGAAGAAAGTGACATTCTTCATAGTGATACAGTAGATGCAAAATGCCATATACTAGTAATTGACACCCATCCATGCTTTATCATTCCAATTCATTCAATCCTTTTTTATAGAAATTTCATTCCAATTAAACTAGATAGAATGTACTCTCGCGGGTTTCATAAACAAAATGCAAGGAAACTCATCGAAAAAAACCAAGATAATGTTCCACCAGTTAGAATAAATGATGTGAAGTAGGAAAAAAGGGATGTTAGGTATACAAGTTGTTAATTGTTTAATTGACTCTCATCCAAGCCTCTAGCTACTTATAACACCATTCGTCCAACAACAATCCATTACCATACCACACTAAGTAGAGAAACATTGAACATGCTTCAACACACATGCTAGGAAAGTGAAGTCACTTAAGAATGTATGCATCTAGAAGGTGATTCAATCTATATTATATGTATCACATATTTACCAAAGTCATGTAGAAAGGGATATGTTCTAAGAGAAAGCCTACAATAGCATACATAGGAAAACTCATTGAATTCCTAGAGAAACAACAAAAAATTAATTTATCTTTTCTAAGATTCCTCATCGATAGTGCATGAATAATTATTAAAATAATATGGACTATAAGAAAATTTCACGAAGGTAGAAACACATATCTGAATTTTGAAAACTACTAGAAAACTAACTAAGGGTGAGCACTTTTACACCCAATCATAGGCTCATTTTCGCTGAATCTTTCTACAAGTGGCCACCCCCTAGTTAGACTATGATACCACTAGGGAAAATTTGGAAAAACTCTATCACATGTAAGAGTTCAGTAAAGGATTCATTTCCCCCACTGGGTGTAGGGACTCCACGAATTTCATTTCTCCTCTACTAGATTGCACAACACCTAAGGGGATCCCTTCACTACTCCATATTCCCTCAATACAGTCCTTGAATGATTCCCTTCCCAATTATGCTTAACGTGTGTGCCTAGATATGCACCAAATTGTGACCCGCACACTCATTGAGTTCAATAACTTTCTTGTGTTAATTCAAGAAAACAAATTTAGCGTTTACGAACCCAGTTTCATAGTAATTCTCTTTCTCACCAAAGACTCTTCTCTACATGCATAGACTCATTCCCCTTCCCCCTCGTGCACCTATGTCTCTTGTCTACCCAAAAATTCACAATATTTCTTCTTTTTCGCATGCAACTCAAGTCATCTATGAATTTTGAGATGCATACTCTTTCCACTACATTCATTTTTTTAAGAAACTTCTCAACCACCACCCCATGCTTCCATAATTATGGGAAGGAGACATTTCAACCAACGAGGATTTCTCATTAAATGATTTTGGATGGAGGGAAAGAGTGAAACTTTTTTCTGTTAGGATATTTAGAAACTTAGGAGTTAGTTAAGATCTACTTGGTCTAATGTGTCGTTAGGTAAAATTGTGTTTCTTTAGTATGCATTAGTATGCATTTGTAGTTAGGAAATCTGACAATCATGATATGTTCCTGACATAGAGTGATCTGATGGTTCATACTCTCCTCGATCTTAATGACCATTGATCCATGGCTTAGCACCCGATTGGTCCATGATCTCTATTTAAAGAGCATGGAGGGTCATTTTCCGATGATCGATTGTGAGAAAATATCTTGTAAAATCTCTTTGTAATCTTTTTCTTTGCATTAATAAACTGCTCCAAGTGGTCGCGTTGGCTGGGGCCATGGATGTTTCCCCATAGGGGTTTTACCACGTGAAAACATCGGTGTGTTAATATTTGATCTAGTTATGTGAGTGGTTATTGAAGGTGTTATTCCTCTGTTGGAATACTTGTGTTGTCGAACATGGTATCAGAGCCTGTTTGAAGACCTACTCCTATTGTAGATCAAGATCGTGAAGCCGAGTTGCCTCATCTTCATTTTCTATCATTTACGTACATTTATGGGCTGATAGGACTATTCCATTGTGTCTGGAGCACTCGTTTCATTCAGGAACACTTTTTGTTTCACTCGAGAAGGTTTCTATTTGCCCAAGATACGACCATTACAGTCAGATATGGAGGTATAAGGCTTGAATATGCATTTTTTAAATTTTTGTAGAGTACTATTTTGGTTTTATTTCGGTTTTGTATTATTTATTTCCAGGTTGCTACTCTTTTAGATCTGCATATTCTCTTTTCCCCATGCCCTGTGCAATCTCGGCAAATCAGAAAAAGATAGGAAAAGGTGCATCTTTTGGGTAAGCTAACGAAGATCTAACCCTTGTTGTCATCGAGAAGCAAAATCTTTTTCTCGTGTGAAAAGCATTTTTTTTAGCACGCTCTCCAAGGCCGCCTTCAACAAAAACAATCTTCCTTCTAAACATTACAATATGTTTTGCTAGACCATTTGGTTAAAAGTTGTCTTATTAATTAAGAGGTCTTGAGTTAAAGTCTCTCTTTTGTTACTTTTTTTGAAAAAGTTCATGCTAAAATTGAAAAGTGTATTTCACTTCAAGTATAAAAGTGAATCACTATAAGTAGCGTTAATAATTTATTTTAGAGTTATTTATTTTGCATGAAGCAACTTCATTGTAAAAGTGATCATCACTTCTCTTTATAAAAATGGGCCACTTCATAAAGCAACATACACCACCACATGGTCCTTTGGTTACTTTTTATGTATTTCTTTTAAAAGGCATAACTCTCACATTCGAAGTCTGTTTTAAGTGTCGTTTTTTTTTTTAAATGCATAACTTTTTGAGATCTTTCCATTCAGATCATTAGTTTCAGTTTTTAAGTCCATATTATCTTCATATTTAATATGGCTTCTACAAGTAATCTCTTACTTACCAACACCAACTACTTCCAATGGAAATCCCATATGGAGGATTTATTTAGAAGTAAAGGCTTGTACCGGATTACCTTGGGAAAGGAAACAACACCCACTGATGCTGATAAGAAATTCAAATGGGATAATAGGAATGATGAAGAATGTGGATTAATTGGAATGTCCATATCTCCTGATTTAAGATTCCACCTTCAATCAATTGATAAACCCAAAGAAGCTTGGGAAAATATTGAATCTATGTTTGGTAAACACAATATTATTCGAGCACAACAGTTAGAAAATCAAGTATTAACTTTAAGTCCAAGTGTTTTTTCTTGCATTGAAGATTATCTATCTAAGTTTAAAACAATCAGAACTTTATGTGAAGAATGTAAGATAAAGATAGAGAATATTGTTGCATCTATCTTATTCTTTCTAAGCTAGGTAGTGCATATTTTGTGTTTGTATCTACATTTTATGCCATGCAAGAGGCTCTAGGGGCAGCTTATCAGATGGATTTTAAATCTACCTTCTTGCACGGAGATTTGGAAGAATAAATCTACATGGAACAACCTTCTAACTATGTCCAGAATGACTCTAGACTTGTTTGTTGCCTTAAGAAATATCTTTATGGTCTCAAGCAAGTTCCTCGAGCTTGGTATGCCAAAATGGACAACTTTCTTATTGCCATTGTATTTTCTATATGCCATTATGATCCTATTGTCTATACCAAGAAAGTAGGAAGCCATCTCATAATCCTTGTCCTTTATGTTGATGACCTTATCCTTACTGGTAGTGACTCAAAACTTTTAAACCATGTGAAAACCAGCCTTAAGAAGAAATTTGAAATGACATACTTAGGATTTTTGCACTATTTCCTTGGCCTCCAAGTTTTGCAAACCAATGCAGGAATTTTTCTTTCCCAGTCTACGTATGCTTGTGACCTTCTTCGTCACTTTCACATGGATGATTGTAAACCAACCCCTTCTCCCTTCCAGTTTGAAGTCAAGATTACTGCCACCTGTACTTCTCCCGAAGTTGATGCCACCCTGTGCCATTAGTTAGTTGGTAGCCTCTTATACTTGACTCATACCCATCCTAATATTTTCTTTGTTGTTGTTCTTTTTGCCTGGTATATGAAAACACCCCATGAAATCCATTGGAAAGAAGCTAAAAGGATACTTTCCTATGTTCGTGGTACAATTCAGTTCGGGATACATTACATTTCAGGGGGGACTCCTTTAATGGTTGGTTTCATTGATTCATATTTGGTCGGTGACCCTGATGATCAGAAATCTACTGCAGGTTATGTTTTCAACCTTGGTTCAGGACCTGTCACTTGGGCCTGTAAGAAACAATAGGCTATTGCACTTTCTTCAGCAGAAGCAGAGTACCGAGCAATAGTAAATGCAAGGCAGGAAGTCTTGTGGCTTCAACAGATCCTTTCAGAGTTTGGATTACAACAACAACATCCGACTAGCCTTTGATGTGACAATCAGAGTGCCATCAAGCTCACCAAAGACCCAGTTCAACATCAACATAGAAAACACATAGAGCTACACACGCACTTCATCAGAAAGATCATTCATGGTAAAGTTATTGAAGTTCTGTTTTTCCATACAAAAGATCAAGTTACAAACATTTTCACAAAGGCTCTTACAGAAGCGAAGTTTTCCAAACTTAGATCTATGTTAGGAGTTCAGGAAGTTGTCATTAAGGGGGGATAGGCTCTAATGCCTCCTTCCTTCTCCTATTGTGTCACCATTGTAAATACTTCAATCCTATCCCAAGTTGTTCTTAAGGGGGGATGTTAGGATATTTAGACACTTAGGAGTTAGTTAAGATCTACTTGGTCTAATGTGTTGTTAGGTAAACGTGTGTTTCTTAGTGTGTTTCTTTAGTATGCATTTGTAGTTAGGAAATCTAACAGTCACGATATGTTCCCAACATAGAGTGATCTAAAGGTTCATACTCTCCTCAATCTTAATAGCCATTTATCCATGGCTTAACACCCGTTTGGTCCATGATCCCTATTTAACGAGCATTGAGGTTCATTTTCCGATGATACATTGTGAGAAACTCTTGTAAAATCTCTCTATAATATTTTTCTTTGCATTAATAAATTGCTCCAAGTGGTCGCATTGGTTGGGGCCGTGGATGTTTCCCTATAGGGGTTTTACCACGTGAAAAAATCGGTGTGTTGATCTTTTATCTGGTTATGTGAGTGGTTACTAAATGTGTTCATCCTCTGTTGGAATACCTGTGTTGTCGAACATTTTCAAATTAGAATCTTATAAAAATATTTTTTGCAAGGGTGGATTTGAATTATTTACAATGTGAACCCCAATGCCCCCTCACTATTCCCCGGTCATGGTATCATGGTTTCTATAGGTTCTCATGCCATCAATTAGTTTCTTTCCATTTTTCATTAATTAAAATAAGATAGATATACAATTCTTTTTATTTTTCCAGTTCAACTTGGCACAATAATGAAATATTATTGCCATCATAAATTCTGCTAAACATCATTAATTAAAATTTAAACAGTGGGTCAAAATGGGGATGTTACATTCCTATCCCCCTTAAAGGAACATTTTCCTTGTTGTTCTCCTATCTACAACATTATCTTTAAGTTGAGAAAAAAAATGGATATGTCACTCTCATGGCATCCTCCATTTTCCATGTAGCTTCATGTGGCCCAAAGTGATTCCATTTCACCTTTACCTACATGATGTATTGGCTCCAGAGAAACACTTCCTTCCTATCTAGAATGCATAGAGGTTTTGGTTGAAACTCTCCCTCTGGTTCCACCTATATCACAATCTAATCAATAACATCATTAGAATAATGTATGTACTTTTTAAATAAAGAGATATGGAAAACATTATGTACTTTAAAATTAGGAGGTGATGAAAACATGTATGTTATTGGTCCCACTCTTTCCAAAATATCAAAAGGTCCACAATATCAGGGTTCCATTTTAACAAAAGTACCCATTCTTAGAGAACTATTTTTGGGTTTAACATTCAGATATACATGATCTTCCACTTTTAACTCTCTATGTGTTTTATTCTTATCCACATAAAGTTTTTGTCATCCTTGAGTTTCCTTCTTCCATTGTCTAGCCATTACCTTGCCTAGGGCACTACCCTTCCCTTCCTTCCTAAGGAAGGGGTTTTTCTCCTAAATAAAACCTCGTTTATCTGGGATCCAATTAGGAGCCTTCCACTGGGGTTGAAAACTCACTTTTTTCAATAGGAAAATAGATTCATTATAGAATTTAAGGATACATGGGCATGGGACCCTATTCGCTTCTTCTAAGCATGATGTCTTATTCAAATGGTTTCTTCTATGTTGATAGAAGCACAAAAATCAAACCAATATAAATGAAATCCTTAGGTCTACTCAGCATCCTATTCCATCTCTCTAAGCATATCAGGTTTAAGAATAATTATGTTTTCTATATTATCCTAGCTAACTAGATGTTGCACTTCCTTCTAGAGAGTTCCTCAAAAGGACTCATCTTTAATGACTCTTGATAGTCAATGTTGTAATAAAATTCTACCAAGGATAAATAATGCTCCTATTTTGTGGGTTTATTCATGACATGCATGTGAAGCATGTCTTCTTATATCTAGTTTGTCCTTTCCATCTACCCATCTATTTTGGGATGATAGGCAGCGTTGTAAGCTATCTAAATTCCAAACCCTTTAAACAATTCTTTCCAAAAATTTTAAGTAAACTTTTCATCTTAGTCGGAGATGACTTCTTTCGGCATTCCTTGCAATCTAAAAATTTCTTGCATAAAAATATTGGCAATATTAATTGCCTTGTGGGTTTACTTTACAGGTATGAAGTGAGCATCTTTTCTCATCTTGTCAACCACGACCATAATTTCATTGTGTTTTTTTTTCCTTCGCATTCCCATGATAAATTCCATTGATATGGTTTCTCACTTCCATTCTGGAATAGACATTGGTTGTAGTAAACCTGCAGGGTGTTTGTATTCATCCTTCACTTGTTGATACTCGATACATTTGACGATGTATTCTTCTAAAATTTCATTTTTCATTCCAGGCCTATCATATAGCTTCCTTGTTGATGTGATTATATTTTGATATATTGGTTTTCCTAAACAAGGTCTCTTATGAAGTTCATCCATGGTGAGTCTCTTTAATTCTGCAAAGTTGGTAATGTAAAACATATCTTGGTACATCACCATCCCATCCTCCATCATTCAATATCCTTCACATTTATTCCCCATAGGTTCTTGCTGCAAACATTATTTAATATGCATAAAGTACTCATCGTTGTGCAAGGATTCCTTTATTCTATATTTCAAATTAGATTCACATTTGTTGATTGTTGTCAAGTGAACCACCTGCATACTCATGTTGAATGCACCTGCCACTCTGTTTTCCTTACCCTTTATATGATTTATCTCAAACATATTCATTGATAAGGTCCAGCCATCTAGAATTCCTAGAATTCAAGCGATGTTGATCGAATAGATATTTTAGCCCACTCTAATCTGACATCAACACAAATCCATGACCAAGCAATTAGTGATGCCACATATTCAATGCGTGAACTATGGTTGCAAGTTCCAGGTCATGAATAAGATCATTTCTATTGTGCTCTTTCATCTTCCTGGATTCATATCTTATCACATGAACATCTTACATAATAACTCCACCAAATGATTCCTCGAAGGTGTTTGTGCACATAAGGAAATATTTATTTGGGTTTGCAATCTTTAGAATTAGCACATTGGTAAGGAGGTACTTTAGCTAAAAACTTTCTTCATGGTCTTATGGCAATACAAATATACTCCATTTCTTTGCAATGATGTTATTAGATGGCCAATATTGGAGAATCCATGAATGAATCTCTAGTAGTACCATGTGATCCCCATGAACAATATCACATCTATTACATTCTTCAGATTAGGCCAATCTATGATAGCCTTTATCTTTTTCGAGTCCACTGCCATTCCCTATTCTGAAATCACATGACCCAAATAGTAAACTTACTTCTTAAAGAAATTGCATTCGTTGAATTTAATATACAATTGGTCCTCCCTCAACACTTTCAAAACTATTCTAAGGTGTTCTTCATGCTCCCCCTTAGTCTTGGAGTAGATGATAATTTCATCAATAAATACTAAAAAAAAATTATTCAAATACTTGCTAAGGATGTTGTTCATCAAACACATGAATGTGGTTGGCACATTGGTGACTCCAAATGGAACCACCACAAATTTGTAGTATACATACCTCATCCTAAATGTTGTCTTCTGAATTTATTCATCTTGATCTTGACTTGATGATATCCATATATTAGGTCTATATTTGAAAACATGATGGCCCTTCTTATCTAATAAAATAAGTCATCAATCTATGGAAACTAATACTTATTCTTTATGGTTACTTTTTTCAACTATTTGTAGTCAATACATAGTTTGAGGGCCCCATCCTTCTTCTTCACAAACAATATTGGTTCTCCCCAAGGAGACACACTTGGCTTGATGTATCCTTTGTTTAACATCTCTTATAATTTCAACTTCAACTTTATCAATTCATGGGTATTCATCCTATAAGGAACTTTGGATGCAATCACAACTCATGTAAGGTAACAGATCTATTATATTAGCAAAAAAGAGAAATAATGCAAATATTAACAATGTAATATCAACAAAATACAGAAATACTACAGAGATAATAGTGAAACAACAAATTATATGGAACCACAACACCAGAATTATACCTTTATTGAAAGGAAACAATGGTCACTTTCCTCTTGGAGGGGGAAACCTCCAATAGAGTAGAAATCTATTACAATAATTCTTCAAGAAAAAAATTCTCCTACCCTCTACTCCTATTTATACTAAATCTATCTATCCAAAAGAACAATCTAGAGGAAGATCCTTCTAGAAGCAGAAGCTTCTATTAATTCTTCTTACATTTGACTTATTCCTCCTTATTGATAGTCCTTATTAATATTGAACTTTATTACATGGAAATATATTATTCTACCCACTTGAGGGGTTAGGTACCTAACATTCCCTCCCCATTAAAATCAACCTTGTCCTCAAGGCTTGATATGAGGAAATTGTTGCAGAATGTTAATTGGTTCCCAGGTGGCATCTGCTAGAGTTGTATCTTTCCACTGGACTAACCCTTCCTTGATGGTGCATTGACAAAAATGACACTCATGCTCATCCAAAATTTCTTTTGGATGCAACCATATGGAGCCTTCTTCATCCAACTTGGGAAGGTTGGTTTGATTTTGGCACTTAGTTCCAATCACCTTCTTTAAGAAGGAGATATGAAAAATAGGATGGATCTTAGAAGGACTGGGAAAACCTAATTGATAGGCCACCTGTACCATGCACTTGAGAACTATATAAGGACCATAAAATTTGGGCACCAATTTCTAACAATGTTCGGCCTTAAGTGAAGTTTTCCTATAAGGTTGCAGTCGAAGAAATACCTGGTCTCCTTTAGAAAATTGGCGTTCTGAGTGACCTTGATTGGATTGTTGCTTCACGTGATTCTGAGCCATGACCAAATTCTCTTTGATGGTATGAAGAATAACTTATTGAACTTTAAGTGTTTGTTCAACCGCCTGGACCGTCGAGACACCTGGCATGTAGGAGATAAGGGAAGGTGTATTTTTTCCATATACTTCTTTAAAAGGAGTCATGTGAGTAGTTGCATGGTAAGAAGTTTTGTACCACCATTTAGCTAATGGTAACCATTGAGACCATTGATGTTTCCATTCAAAGGTAAAAAACCTCAAATATGTCTCCAAACACTTGTTGACAACTTCAGTTTGACCATCAATTTGGGGATGATAGGTGGTGCTGAGATGAAATTGGGTGCCCTGTATCCTGAACAATTCTTTCCAAAAATTTCTAGTGAAAGTGGGATCTCGATCGAAAACAATATAATGAGGCTTTCCATGAAGCTTGAAGACATTATCCATGAAACAATGAGCCACCATGGATGCGGTAAATGGGTGTTGAAGAGAACAAAAATGAGCATACTTGGAAAGACGATCAACTACCACCATGATGACTGAATTATTGCCTGATTTAGGTAATCCCACAATAAAATCCATAGAGATGTCCCTCTAAATAGTGGGTGGAATCGGAAGTGGTTGGAGTGTGTCAGAAGATTTGGTTGTTTCGCCCTTGTTACATTGACAAACATCACATTTTGCCACAAAAGTGTGAGGGTCCTTTTTCATACCATCCCAAAAAAAATAACATTTGACCCAGTCATAGGTTTTGGTAAACCCTAAGTGCCTAACTGTGGATGTAGCGTGAAGCTCAGAAAGCACCACAGATTTAAATTGTGACTGTTTACTTAAATAAAAATGACATTTGTAGTAAAGCTCATCATTGTGCCAAGAGTACCCTGGGGAAACTGAAGAATTGGCTTGCAATTGTTCAATCAGATGTGAAATTTTAGGATCTTATAGCCATTCCTAGTGAACAACTTGGAGAGAATTTGGTAAAATGGAGGATATGCAGAAAAAGGACCCTTCATCTTCATATTTTTGAGAAAGAGCATCAACAAGCACATTTTCTTTTCCTTTCTTGTAAATGATCTCATAATCATATCCAAAGATATTAGTTACCCATTTTTGTTTCTCTGGAGAGGAAGGTTGTTGCTCCAGAAAATACTTGAGGCTTTGATGATCTATTTTAATTTGGAAGTGTTTCCCCAAGAGATAAAGGCTCCAGAGATCCACTGCATGTAGAATAACCAAGTTTTCCTTTTCATATATTGATTGGCTCAAATGGAATTCTTACAATTGTTTGTTGGTAAAGGCCAAAGTTCTTCCCTCTTTCATAAGAACTACTCCGATTCCTCTCCCAGAGGCATCACATTCTAGGAAAAAGGTCTTTGTGAAATCAGGAAGGGCCAAGACCAGAGTAGTGCACATGGTTGCATTCAAGGCTTGAAAGGCCTGATCAGTTGTGAGAGTCCAAGTCAAAGAATTATTTTTAAGGAGAGTAGTGAGAGGCATCGAAATATTTCCATAATTTTGCACAAACTTGCGATAATATCCTATTAAACCCATAAAACCACGCAATCTTTTGAGAGTCTTTGGGCAAGGCCAATCCTGCATTGCTTCAATCTTATTAGGATCCACCTGGACACCATCCTTGCCAACAATATGACCCAAGTACTCGACTTCTGAGGTGCCAAAGGAACATTTAGAGTGTTTGAGGAAAATTTGGTGTTGATTGAGTAGATGGAGAACTTGATCCACATGGGCAAGATGGGATTGCCAAGTTTTACTATAGATGAGAATATCATCAAAGAAAACTAAGACAAAATGATGGAGAAAATGACACAAGACATTATTCATGAGGCTTTGGAAGGTGGAGGGGGAATTACACATGCCAAAGGGCATGACCAAGAACTCATAATGACCCTCATGAGTTCAAAAGAATTTCTTGGGGATGTCATATTCTTCCATACGTATCTAGTCATATCCAGAACATAGATCAAGTTTAGTGAAGTATTGAGCACCACTCATCTCATACAATATATCATCAATTATAGGAATGGGAAACTTGTCCTTGAAAGTCAGGAAACATGTGCCAAGTACCTTATTTCTTAAGTACCATGACCACATAAAAATAATAACGACTAGTACTGAGGTGGATAACACCCGCTTGGAGCAATTCCTGCACTATTTTCTCAATTTCATTCTTTTGGGCAAAGGGATGACAATAAGGGAGAACATTGGGAGGACAATTTCTAGGAACAAGGGGGATGGAATAATCATGAACACCACAAGAAAGCGAAAGTCCCTGAGGAGTGGAAAAAACATATTGATGTTTGGAGAGGATTGTTAGGAGGAAAATATTTATATGGATAGGGGTAAACCACAATAGATGAAAATGACTATAGAAATCAACTTTAATCTCAGGTATGCTATATAAACAAATATGCTAGCAAGACAAGAAAAAATGCCTACCTCTTCCAAATGTTCAATGAAGTCCACCATTGAGCACTTGACTCAAAGAAATACACCTACAACTTGTCCTCAACAACCAAAAAACACAATAATATGGTGATAATATATAATGTTATCACATTCAATAGAATAATCCATCAACATTCATAACAAATACACCCATGGAATAACAATTCAAATATTTGTTGCAGAGATATTAGTTGGATGAGAAAGTATTTCTATTAAACAAGATATTAATTGGACGAGAAAAGAGTATTTCTATTAAAATGTAATCAACAGAAGTGAATGAATTACAAACTTTTGTGTCAGCACGGTTCGGAACCAAGAAACTAAGTCCCTTCTATCTGGTCCTCCACCACTTCAATCCTCCACCAAAGGAAATCTCATATAAGAGAGACAATGAGGTTCTTAATCATGTAGGGAAGAGCTTGGGGGTTGAACAATGTGTTCAGAATTAAAAGGATAAAGGGATGTAGACTCAATATGAAGTGAATAATTTCACCAGAGTAACTTTGCTCTCAAATTTGAATTCTTCTCCCCTTTCCCATAGCTCTGATTTGGCCCATTTATAGCCTTCAAGTGGAACCGAAGGGCCGATTCAGGACATTTCTAGTATATGGAAGGTCAAGGATCATGGATCTCATGACATGACATGGAAACCCGACACCATTATTTTAATTTTGGGCACAAAACCCGATGTATGTGGGTTGTAGTGGTGAAACCTGTGTATACACATGTTGTATAATAGATAGGGCCCTACATGTGGAAAAATAATGCTTTTAACTCTGGGATTTGCAAAAAGGGACTTCAAGTCTGCATAGGGAAATGGAAAAAGGCCCTATGTGCAAGTTTTCATAGGGTGAATAAAATCTTGCTATAACGGATGTCCCCTAATGTGTGAGGTCAGAGGAGTATATGCAATGGCCGAAATACATTATAATACCCATAAGTGGAGTAATGGAGACCCAGTTGGATGAACTAGTTGCTCATTACAATCTGTATTGACTTTGGGCACATGGCTGCCAATTTGAATTACACTGTAGATCCATGTGAAAAGATACCAAATAGTTGTTCATGGCCATGAATAGGAAATACAAAGGTGGCTACATGCCAAAGGTTTTCATAGTCACGAACAAGGCCCAGTAAAACCAGTCTCAAAATCAATCTGAAGATATCTGTATATAATGGAGTACAATCTGATCTCCTATGATCATTGAAGTCACATAGGTACTAGTCTGATGAAAGATAGCAACAACTTAGGAAATTTGCGACTATAAACTGATGTCTTCAAGTCTTATAAACAATCCGCCAAAGGTGCAAGTCCACATCGTGTGAATAAAGGAGTTGAGGTCGAACACAATGCAAATTTGTTTGATTATCGGTCATTAAGGTATTCCATTAACAAATGTGAGACAACCTACCGATTATAAAAGTAGGTATTAGGGCATTGAGTACATTCTTACAAGTGTGAATAGAGGTTTCAAGGTCAAACTCTTGAAGATTCCATCAATCAAAAGACATTGACGTATTCCCAACCATCGATGGTGAGAGAACCTGCAACTAATGACTGCAAGCCTCTAGGTACTCATAGGACTCTAGGTCTCATCTCCATAATAGATCAGTTGAATTCGATGGAAGGAGACCTGTTGAAAGGAGATCATTGAGGTATCTCTCGTCATTCAGCACGAGGTACAAAGCAAGAGCTTGACTATTTGGAGGAAATTAGATGAATAACATGTCACGAACCAACGATCCTGTGCATCTTTCATGTTTTCTAGATGCAAGCAGTACACGCAAAAACCCCTCTAAATAGCCACCAATAAGAAAAACTGTTGACAAAGGAGAGGAAACCAACAACAAGGCTAATGGCATCCAAAACACTGCATGAATCCCAATGTGTGAATAGATTTATTTCCATCGAACACAAGGGAAACCACCCAGTCAGCGACCAATGATGAAATGTCGACTGTTGGGTTCAAGGTTACCTACCAATGAGGAAAGTAGGACCAGGGTGCACAATAGGACTACAACTTCATGTAATTATGAGAGACACTGAGGGTATGGCCAACATGAAAAGTCAAGAGTTCTGAGGAATGGTCGACACAGTTTGATAGACATCCTTTGAACAAGAGCATGAGACAAATGGAAGACTCTACCAACATAGACTCAATGATGAAACTTTGAGATGCAGGAGGCATCAATCAAACTCTCCATAGGAACTGTAAGAGTAACCAGTCGGGGGAGTAAACTCTTTGTAACAAGCTCAGCTTCCTAAGTTCATTATAAACCCAACATTGATGACATGTGGACTCAAATTTTTTTTGCTATGTTCAAAGGAGACATGACTGCTGCCAATATAAGATAATATTATTTTCCCGCACATCTTTTTTTTTTTCATAGTCAAATGAATGTTATGATACATAAGAGGAAACGAGTGTCACAAGTAAGCAATCTAGTTCTAGCAGTGGAACATACATATTCTCAATGTAATGGGGTGCATGCAAGAGATGGAAACTCAGGGGAATGTTTCCTCTTGGGTATAGGGTGTCAATTTGCAAAGGATATAAACAAGGATCTTCTTGACTGATGATGAAAACTGTTGAGGTGAAAGTATTATAACACAAATGCGAGAACCGACAATAGGCTCAATACTGCAAGAAAGAGAATGAGATGCAATTACAACTTAACGCCAAAAAATTTCATTTTTCGTAATATTAGTCTACTTTGTTTGAAAAAGGGATAAACTTCCACCAAATAGACATCCTTTCAAATCCAATTTACGAGTGTGAAAGAGACAAGTTCACTTGGCAATATTTTCTCTTTTTGAGAGAGTCAGAAAAGAACTTAAATCAGACTTATTTGGGAGTCCTCTAGGTATAGATCAGCATGTTTATGATTAAGAAATGAGTTTCAACATAAAGTCATGTGTTAGCTATAAGGGACTTCCTGTCCTACGGAAAAAAATCTCTGCATGGGCATCGAATGAAGCAAAGGATCTAACTTGGGTACCCATGTTTGGTAAGTCTCTACCATTCGATAATGACACTTCTAGTTACAGATAAAAGGTCTTGTGTCGCTATGAAATGGGTTTGTAACTAAGACATATGAGTGACAGTTATAGGATGATCCAAGTTTGCATGATGGATTGGATACCTATCATATATGTTGGGTATAGAAAAATACTTGTCCAAAGTTACGAATGAGTGACATGGCGCTGAAAACTGCTAGAATCCTTGGATAAAAATACAAAAACCAACTCCATCCATTGTTGTATTAGTCCATTAGGCCAAAATATTGGACGAAACTATGCAAATTGGGTAAAAATTCTCTATAAATAGTAAAAAAAACCAATTTTACTATACCATTTGTACTTTTTACCCAAATAGTGGATTTGGGATAAAATTTACTCTAAATTTCAAATGGCAATTGCGGGAGCTACGAGTGATGGAATCAATGAATGTATGGACCAGGTAATTCATCTTTCCCTCCTCTTTATTCTTGGTGGATTAAAATTTGTAATTAGGCTTCATTTTTTAAGTTATTTAGGGTGCAACTTCAAAAATTAGGTGTACGGGGGCTACAGTTTATCGGGTCACATATACACATACTTATATGCGAATGTTTGAAAAACATCTAGCATATCAGAAGCCATATATGCGATTGTGTACACTACATCTCATGTATATGTCCGTGGATAAAAAAATTTAAAGTTTGCTAACTCAAAAAATGGTTTTACTCTTGAAGGATGGTGCTAGAGTGGAGAGAAAGATAGCATGAATAGTTGGATGTTGCAGTGGAGAGAGATCCAGGGGCCCAAATGGCCTTGAAACGATGTGGGATATACAAGTTTTGGGATCTCAAAGGTGTTGGAAATGTTTAACAGGTAGCATATGCTTGTCATTGATGGCAAGTACAGCAATGCATGTGTGTTAAGTACCAATACCAGATCTGAAGATATAATCACCACAAATACTGAATACACAATAGATCCACAAAGCAAGATAGAAGAAACCACACCATATTATTATCAAACCCTTGAGGTAGGGCAACACCATACAATGGATCCTATT
>SNQJ01S0056848.1:29797-63401 GCA_010110895.2 Picea sitchensis | reverse complement strand
TCTCTTGTATTGTGTGTCTTCTGTGTTTTGTTTCTGCATTTGTTTTATTTTATTGCTCCGCAGTCCTGTTTTTCTAACAACGGGGTACTCAGTTGGCAGAGCATTACTTCATGTGCAACAAACTCAGACACCGGGTTAGAAAAATGGCAACAAAGGCTACATGAAGTATCCATGAGAAGATGTGCAAGAATAGACCGTGGAGTAAGATGGATATGCACAAAATTCAGAAAACCACCCAGTTTCCATGGAATAAATGATTTGGAAACATTCTTGACACAGGACAAAGACATAGTGTTAGAGAACCAGAGACTGTTAGCACTTGACTTAGCACTAAAGGCCACACCGACAAGATGGTGGGGCACACACAAAGAGACAATCACATACTGGTACCAATGTAAGAGGTTACTACGCATAAGGTTTGGTGCAGAACAGAAAAACAACAAACAACAGAAATATGAAGGACACAGAGCACCAACGGGACACTTGGAGGCGTGTAGAACGTTGTGGAAAATGACACCACCAGAGGAATGGCCTCATCACTTCATACATACTCTAGAGAGCATACCAACGAATTGGTATACAGACCAGGAATTGCGCAAAGGAACTACGACATGGACGACATTGTGACAAAATTTCACAGTCACTTTCTCATTCGAGCATGAGAACCCCAACATAGATGCAACCCTTAAACGGATCAGAGGAGTAATATTAATCAAAGAACCAGAAATATAATTTATCACAGAAGAACAACAACGAAATACAGAGACAGTCAAGGAACTTTTGTCATGTTACCATGTACAGGAGGTAGCACTAGACGAAGACGATCTGCATGATATTCAGATCAGAGAAGTAGAAGTCGAAAGAGCTTTGGAGGGCCCAACCATCGAATCAGAAGTCATTTCCGTGCCAATCAAGGTAAAGAAAGTTAACATCGGGACAACTGAGTAGCCCAAAATGGCCATCATTGGAGATTACTGGGATGAGCAAACAATAGGACGTATCATAGAGTTGTTACGCGAATACAGTGACCTCTTTCCCACAACATTCACAGAGATGAAGGGTATAGCTAGAGAACTGGGAGAAATGAAGATACCACTTAGACCTGAAGCAAGACCTATTAGACAACGACTGTACAGACTGAACCCCATATATAAACAAAAAGTTAAAAGATGAGATCAATAGGATGCTCAAAGCCGACATCATAGAACCAGTTGAGGAGTCAGAATGGATAAGCATGATGGTAGTACAGGACAAGAAACAAGGAAGAAGAATCAGGATATGTGTCAGCTTGAGGAATTTAAACGATGCATGCCTACACGACCTGTTCCCTACACCGTTCATAGATGAAGTGTTAGAGAACGTGGGAGGACATGAAGCTTACTCATTCACTGATGGATTCTCGGGCTACCATGATATTAAGATAGCACAAGAGGAAAGACACAAGACCACGTTTGTGATAGAATTGGGATCTTATCAGTACACATTCATGTCGTTTGGACTGAAGAACGCACCAACAATATTCTCTAGAGTGGTCATTTTAGCATTCAAGGAATTCATCCATCAATTTCTTGAAGTATACTTGGATGATTGGACAGTCTATAGTCTGTTGAAAAACCATGTGGAAGTTTTACAACTGATGTTAGAAATATGCAGACAGTGCCAGATATCACTAAATATCAAGAAATGCATATTTGGAACACCATTTTGGATACTATTGGGCCACATAGTATGCAAACAAGGTTTATTAGTACATGTGACAAAGATAAGAGTCATTGTTAACTTTCCAGCACCAAAAACAGTCTGTCAGCTAAGAGCAACGTTAGGACACACAAGATATTACAGGAAATTCATCAAGGGATATGCACAGATCACAACACCAATGTAAAATCTGTTAAGGAAGGATACAAATTTTCAATGGAATGACGAGTGTCAACACGGTCTGGATACCTTGAAGGAAAATATGGTTACCGCGCCGATATTAGTATTTCTAGAATGGGAAAAGACATTCCATGTGCATGTAGATGCATCAACGATAGCACTTGGAGCTATCTTGGCACAACCAGGAACAAGAGACTTGGATCACCCAATAATGTTTGCAAGAAGAAAGTTATCAGACTCAGAACAAAACTATAGCACGACAGAAAGAGAAGGCCTAGCCATGGTCTATGCACTGTAGAAGTTCAGGCATTACTTATTGGGAAAACACTTTAAGATGTTCACAGATCACTCAATCTTGAAATACCTAGTCAACAAGCCAGTGTTGGGGGGGAGAATATGTTGATGGTTACTGATATTTCAAGAATTTGACTTTGAAGTAATAGTTAAACTAGGAAAATTGAATGCAGGACTTGACCACCTGTCAAGGGTCACAAATGGAGAAGAACCTACGAATCTAGAAGACAACTTTCTGGATGCACAGTTATTCTTAGTACAGATTGTTGATGAATACTTCGCAGATATCATTCAGTACTTGAGTATAGGTACTGCGCTGCAAGAATATACCACTGCACAGAAGAAGAACCTGGTAATCCACGCTACCTACTATCAATTGATTGTCGGACACCTATATAACATGGGCGCATATATCATTTTGCGAAGATACGTATTAGAGCACGAAAGACCAAGAATTTTAGCAGAAGCCTACGAGGGAATAGGAGGAGGAAACTATGCAGGTAAAGCTACCGCATAGAAGGTATTACGTGCAGGACTATGGTGGCCAAAACTTCGCAGAGACTCGAAGGAGTACTGTCAAAGATGTGATGTCTGTCAAAGGGTAGGCAAACCCAACAGAAGAGACGAGATGCCACTACGACCACAAGTAACATTACAGACATTTGACAAATGGGCAATAGACTTTGTGGGACCAATTAACCCACCAGCCAAAAGAATAGGAGAAAGGTAAATCATCGCCACGACGAAATATTTAAAAAGATGGGTGGAAGCCGCACCAGTAAAAGATTGTAGCGCAGAGACAACAACACACTTTTTGTTTGAACAAGTAATCACTAGATTTGGGTTCCCAAGATTTTTGATGAGCGACCAAGGCACGCACTTCATAAACAACACCATCAATGGGATGACTGAAGAGTTTGAATTCCATCACCAGAAGAGCACACCGTATCATCCACGAGAAAATGGCATAGTGGAATCCTTCAACAAAATTATGGAGAATGCACTGACAAAGATTTGTAACATCAACAGAGATGACTGGGACCTCAAAGTACCAACAATATTATGGGCATACAGGACTACATGCAAAAATCTGACAGGGCACATGCCATTTAAACTGGTCTATGGCCAATAAGCAGTAGTGCCATTAGAGTTTCTAGTACCCAGCTTGCGCGTAGCAACTACCACACAAATGACAGAATGAGGTGCAGTACATGAGAGACTAAATCAATTATTGACCATGGAGGAAGACCGAATCTTGGTAGGATTCCATGAACAAGTGCACAAAGAAAGATACAAAGCTTGTCATGATTGACACATCAAGAAGAAAACATCCAAGGAAGGAGATCTAGTATTGATGTATGACAGTAAATCATTTCAGCACCCGGGAAAAATGCATTAGTTAGGACCATACGAAGTAAAATATGTCACAAACAGAGGAGATGTACATTTCAGAGACTTAGAAGGCATGGAACTTGGAGGAATGATCAATGAGAGCCGACTAAAGTTGTATAAGGACAGTTGACCACCCACTACGCAGTAAAAAAAAAAAATCAAAAAGAGAACAAAAAGGAAACAAAACTAAAGAAGGCGCAGTATGCCAGAGATAGAAAGGCCACATGAAGTTAGAAACGTGAATTTGGCAAAGGAAAGGAAAACGATTATATACAAAGAGAAACAAGCGGGATAAGGAAATTTGTCAAAAGCAGTACGACAGGACAACACTAGGCGGAATTAAAGGATGACAAGGACCGATGGGACATCACATTAATCGCACCAACTGGAGACGACAAATAAAGAGTAATGGAAAGTACGAAACCACCGCAAATGCATTGAACCCACAGTTATGGTGCATTAAACCCATAATGGAGGAAGCGTCCTCGACAAGCTTCATGGCAAGCTATTACAACACACGAGCACAGGAGCAACTAGTCTATTTGCGAAAGAAAAACTAACATAGAGTAATAGTAGCTAGAACACACAAAGCGAGGCTACAGAGAGCACATAATTCATTCGAACCCAACAAACGTTCGACAGTCACCACTATGGCACCACCGAAGCCTGCAAAAGCAAGCCAAAGTGCTAGACCGACTAGGGTTCAAACTAGGTCATGAGGACCATTGGAAGAGAATGAACAACAGAAGTCAGAGATCGTCGATATCGACGAAATCCCATCCCCATAGAAGATATCGATGAATTCCACACCGATACTGGAATAAATTCAACAACCAGAAGCAGAGGCCATGAAAGTAGATATGTCAGCAGCGGTGTAGAAGCCTCAGAGCCAGGAAGTAGAAACCCAAAAGGAGGTGCAACCAGAGAGTACCGAAGAAGCCCTGGAAGTTAATGGAACGACACAGAATCCAGAAGCAGCAATGGATCCAGATGGTCTCAAATGACCATCTCAGAACACCCAACAAGGGAGACCACTGAAGATGCCTCGACTTGGCCAGAATGGCTTACTGGGGAGAAACCAGAAGCTGATGGAACTTCGAGCCAGCCACCGCAGCAGAACGATAAAATACAGATACTAAGCTCACCCCTCAAGAAACCTGGAGCATAAATTTTTCTACCACGCATACCAGCTAGGGTACAGGTAGGACCAGAGCTACTGGGTCACGTTGGGAAGCTCAAATGTTCATACCATGATGTAGCAGATGAAGCTAAGTTCCTAGAACTTGTGTAGAGGGTCTTTATACAGATCATAGGCACAACTCAGCTTGGAGAAATGATTAACCAACCATACAAGTGGGCAACTGGGCTAGAGAAAAAAAGAATTTTAGGTCTGTTGAACCTACCACATTTTGGTAGAGGCTAGAGCACAACAACATGCATCAAGTAGTTGTTAGTAGTCACACATGGAGGGGACATATGGCTGGACAAACTTGTCCCCATAATTGTTGAGATTATTGTGCAAATAACAGGCTTACCAATTCAGCTTATGGATCCGGCGTTGGTTATGGACGACAAATCCAAGGAGAAAGTGATGGTGGAAGAAATGAAGAAGAATTATGGCACCGCTAAGGGGACGAGAGGCATCATTATCAAATGAATCAATAATGCAACCACACAGTTGGGCACAAAAATCTTAGCCTGCAAGTTGCTAAGAAAATGTTGTAGAGAGGTAGTACTAGATGGAGTCATTGCAGTTGTAGCCCAATGCGTAGAAGGCACCTCAATGAGTTGGGTGCCATACTTATTGAACTTATTCCAAGAGGACTACAAGGATTCGTAGGACCTAGGCATAGAGTTCCATTACTCATGTTGATTACCTTAATAGCCTTCATGGGATGGTGAGAACCAGGGTATGTAGTTTTTTGTACCAGACCACATCCAGCAGGAGTGAGGTATCTATTGCTGAGAGCCAGGACGAATGCCATGCATAAGAGGGAGAATGGGATCATATTTGAAGTATACCTATGAGACATACAGTAAATCATCGACTGATAATGGAGAATAACACCAGAGGTTGTCGTGCGATATGTGAACATTGCCAATTCCGGGCCACACAACAAACAATGTGGATACATGCAAGGCAGGATCTGGCTAAATAGTGGCTACTGATGCGCTACTGCATCACAAAGGGTTATATAGACATGGTCATCAACGAATGGCCTGACGAATGGAGGATCCCATCCATTACCCAGGAAGTATCACAAAGAACAACAGAGGAAGAGGTTGATCAGGGAGAAACGCAGCCTTCGAAAATCCAAGTGCCTAAGAGACCAAGAACGGGCCAAAGCAAGCCAACACAGACAGACGAAGGGCCAAATAACACAAGAACCTAGAAGGGGAAGAAGGAGAATACACAACGGACCAATGAACAATAGAAACAGGCTGAGGGAGTGTAGGAGACCGCCCCAAATCCTAACACATAGGAACCAGGGGGAAATAAGAGACCAACCGCGCAGGCAGGAGGTGCGCGTAATAAATCAAAGGCACAACGAACATCACTAGACTATATGATCACGAAGGATGATGGAGAAATGATCGCCAGAATGGTCCATGATTGTCTAGCAAAGGACTTCGACCATGCAACACATCACAGGGACAAGTTGCAAAAAGAGATGGCATAAATGGGACAATTCCTTAACAAATTTGGGGAAGTACGGATAGCAAGCAACAATAGGATCATAGAGCCGTCAACACCACAAACCGACGAAAGAGTGGAGGTAGAAAAACGAGATCCAATCCACTCATCACCGCACACAAACACAACGGTCTACATCACACCTAGCATGCTGCGCATGGATGAAATCGTGGGGTAGACACCCTTGAAGGATTTAAACCACATCCAATTGTTCTTGACACGAATGCCATCAAGGGAACTACACAATTGCAGTTTAGCGTCGACCACGAGGTATAGTATTGTGCACACAGAGACTTAGTTGAGTTACAACAAGCAACAAAGAAGTGGGAGGCGCTGGAAAATTTTTGTGAGTAGGCCAAGTTCAAAACTCAGGAGGAAAGAGAACGCAGGAAGGAACTGGAACGAAAAGTAGGAGGAATTTTTGAGAAACTTCCAAACACCATGCAAGGGAATGAAATTACGGTAGTAGAAAAGATTGATTAGATTGTGCAGGCCATCAAGAAATATCATAAGGAGATCGAGAATATCTGAGAACAACTCATACCCACCACTCCACCAGCAATGAAAGAGAAAAGGAATCAAGAAGCAATAGCGCAACTACAGAAGATAGAGCAACAAGTTAGCACACCAGCTGACTTGTTCGATAAAGCAGCGTAACTTTGGACAATGTTGGAAGAGGATCCACATGTCCAATGGTGGGACAAGGAAGAGGAAAGGATCAATGCAGCGATCCAAGAGATCAAGCAGAAGAAGAAGACCATACCAATCCTAGAATGAGTCAAAGGGACGCAGGAGATGAAGAAGATGCAGGCAGAACTTATCACTGCGCAAACACAGAAACATGAGCGTTAGGCTCAAATAGAGCCATTGCAGGAATGGGTAGCAAAAGTACTCACACATGTAGAGGTAGTTAAGACACATATAGCATAGACCCAGGCATAATGTGCAGGATTGATCAGTGACGAAGTGGCAGTCCAGGTCATGGGCACAATGAAGGAGAAGACCATGCATGCATTGACAAAAACAACAAATCTCAAGGAAAAGTTCCAGACGGTCACCAAGGACATCGAGGAAGCTCAGAAGGATTAGGTGGCTTGGGACGAGCCACATGTCAGTGTTGGGGGCCTATTGGCAATAGGCCAAAGTGGAAAGAAGGATGATCGTGGGGAAATAAAGTGTGCAGAAACTGAAGTAACAGCTGGAGGAAAACACAACACGCGTGCATGTAAGAAAGTGTGCACAAGGAAAGCAATAGATCGAAGGAAGAACAACATGCGCACATGGGAGGAAGACCTAATGTTGGTAGGGTTATGGTTTTGGTAAAATATTGTAAATGGCTTAAGAGCTCGAAATGTATAAATATAGATACATAGGTATCATAGGGGGTGGCTAGTTAGTTCTGTTTTTTATTGTTCCATCATAGATATGTATGAGTTGATGTGATATGTAATGTGGTTATGAACTATTTTGTAATATTTTGAGCTAGACGAGAGAAGAGAAGGAAGATCTATGGATTATATCACAGGCTGAGGAGCCTGGTGTGTTCTAGTTCGCCTCATATAGATCTTACCAATCTGAGGAAAATTGTAAGTGCGCAGCGCTGGAGATGCAGAACTACCATAATAAAAGAGCCAAGAGCCAAATCTTTGTGGACGTAGCCCACGAGGGCGTGAACCACGATAATATCTGTGTAATGTGATGAATGCATGCATATATTTTTCTTCTTTCAGCAGTTACTTGTTGCATTTAATGAATGAATAAGTTATTATATTGTTATGAAATATGGGTGTGCTATTGAGGGAATAAACTATGGAAGATAATGCATAATCATGGACAATAGTAGATTGCAATCACAATTTATAGTAGATGGCTCTAAGTAATGATCTCCTATCTCATACACAATCCTAGGCTGTAAAAACCCGAGTCTTACAGCCACCCATTTAAAGTTATCTCGGGTGAGACTTCACAGTGCATTCTGTGTGTTGTGTTGCCTTCTGGTTTACTAGGAGGGCTGATAGTTTTAGAGGCTTTGTTGAAAACTCGAAAGACATGAACCCTGGGTCAAGAAATCAGATGGTAAGAAATGAAGAGTAAAGACCAACATACAGTAGTAAAGAAAATGAAGAAGATTTTGAATCAGGTGGAAGAACCTTGCCATTGTGCTTTACTTCTTTCAAATTGTTGAAGCAAAATGTTTATAATGTTTTAGATTAGAAACCCTCTAGGCATGATGTTGAATCTAAAGAAAGAAATGGACTGGTGAATGAAAAATATCTCCCATTATGTTTTTCTTCCTTTGAATGGCTAAAATCAATTCATGATCAAATAGAGAAAGTTGATCAAAGAATTGTTGTCAATAGTCATTTGCCTTCTCTTGACCTTGATGAAGATATTCAACACGATCCCCAAGAAAACAAAGTGTTTCAAAGTTGTCTTTCTACCCCTATGAATGATATGGTTGTCATAATTCAAATGGGTTTAGACATGGATGAGGGTGCTAAAGATGTTTCTATGGAGATTCCAAGTAGTGAGCAAACAAATGACATAGAATTTCAGGAAAGCAACAAAATAGTGTATGTCATAGTTCAATCAGAAATACTGAAAGATCATAAAGAAGTAGTTGTTTTATCTAATTCCTGTGAAGATTATGGTTCTGAAAATGCTTTCATAAATGAAGAATTAGAGAAATAACAACAAACATTTGTGAAGGAAGCTTGTCCTTCTGTTTTGATTCATAAAAAAATGATGTTTTCTCATGTGTTTCATGATCCTATGGCAAGCTATATGGAGAGTTTTAAAAATCATAATTTATATCTTATGATGGGTTGTAATCTTAGAGATCAATATGATGGTCAGTCAACGTCAGCATTAAATATGGATTGCTTGCTACCAGGGGGTTTATTCCAGTCAACATTGTCTTGTAGTTTAGAAGATTCTTATTCCCAACTGTCTCAATTGATTTTTCAACTTCTTGGTAAAAAACAATTAGTTAAATCACATAAAACCAGGAATACAGTGGAAGAAGTGAAACATGATGGTTGTTTTATGCGTGTTTTAGAGGATCCATTTGCATTTTTTTTGGAGGTGGTAAACAATCCCAATGTTTTTAATATTTTGAGATTTGAATTCATAAATAGATTCTTAAATGAATTATCAGTGAACAGGTTTTGGACCAAGCATGTGCAAAGAAACCAAACAATAGATAAAATGCTTGAATGGTTGCATTGGCATTATGATTTCATTTGATGGGAAGCTCATATCATCAGTTAGGGTAGGTAGGTGCCAATAAGATTGATGATCAAGCATTTTCAAGTTTAGGTCTCCAAATAAAGTTTTCAATTAGATGTTAGCAGTATATCCAGCGTTCAGTCTCCAAATAAGAGCAGTAGGCAGACTTACGTTTTTCAACAGACATTGGTGACAGGTCATAACAGGGTAAACACCCGTTTTGGGAGCAGCTCGATGGATAAGGCACATGGTCTATGTGTTCTTTGCTACCTCACAAGGACGATAACATCCCCAGTTGGATCCCATGTTATCACTATAACAATTTTCATATGGAATCCAAGTTTCGGGACTTAGCAAGAGGCTAAACAGGTGTAGAGACGTGATAACATAGAGGACGGGGCCATATCTAGCGGAAGGAGGTTGAGTCTCGCAGAAGTGCAGAGTTGATGGGACCCGGTAGGTCATAGATCCTTGATGCCACAGATCAACAGTTAGGGATCATTTCAGGTGAAGAATTAGTACGGAGGTTAATTCTTGAAAGCAGGCCGAAAAGGAAACTGTGGTTTCGGCTCGGGACTACATGGCGTCACTGGGTACATTTCGGGGGGAAAAGCGGGTGAACTCAAAACCACTCCATCACACCCTTAAATCACATGTTAAGTGTCATTAAATGTGTCAAATACAATGGTCACATGTGGAAAGGAAAATTGACGGCCAGTATAATCATCCAGAGACACTTGTTTAGGTACCATTCGTCCGTGCAATGCCAAGTAAGCGCCACCAAATAACCGATTTAAGACTCATCATTTGAAATCAATGGTTGAACATGAGAGGTCGTTACCCCTGTAAGGAATTGTTTTAGTAGCGCTCGATGGCGACTATCACTCGAAACACAGGTGAAATTACTCTATTTTGGGTAATTGACAGTTTATTCCAGAGTGAGATAACTTCAAATCGAATCACTCATCCAATTCATGAATAGTTGAGGGAATTAAGCTCGTGTTCCCTCGAAAATGAGAGGAAGCTGGGAATAAATATCCAACGGTTTTCAGCAAACCAGGAAATTCAAATAATATGAAAAATCTATCAAGTAAAAAGAGAGAAAGGCAAGTTACGCAACTCCTAGCAGCAAAATCCCGTAAAAAATATGCAGATGAACCAGGACCAAGTGAAGAGATCAGGTTGAATCCTATTATGCAATATTTGATCATTAATGGATATGCAGATGGACACTACACGCAGGATGGAGAGAGCAAAAGGAATAAGCGACCGAAGGAAGAAGTCAAAGCTGGAACAATTATAGGTACTGGAGAAGAACAACCTAGTTGGCTTGACACGTTAAAGGAAGAGATTGATAAGCTAAAATGAAAATTTCATGACAGGACAAATCGAGTTCATTTCAGGGAATATTATTATTTTGTAGGCAGGTGGCATTTAGGGTAAAGATCTCAAATATTTCGGTTTTTGGTTTGTAACATTCCCTAGAAAGTAGGAATTCAATTTTGGTGCATTACTCCCTCTGTAACCGATATCTATTTTGGAATCTTGGAGAAGATGATTTGTTTTGGGTCTCATATGTAATTTATCTATATATACTGTTAAAAAGATAAATGAATGGTTCGACTGGCCGGAGAGGGGCTGGCCCCTGTAGCAGGAAAACTTTGTGATTTCTTATGGATTTTAATATAAGCAGAGAAGGTTTTCTTAGATAGCCGAGATTCATCATGGTTTTGATGTTCAATATGTTTTCTTGTATTTCATATTCATGAATTTGTTTTTATGCTAGCGATAATATTTAAGCAAAAGAAAGAATTCACTTTGTTGGTGCTCTTTCTCATATTGTTTATATGTGTTATGTGTTTATTGGTTTCTGGTTCAAAATTCACCCATTATCGGTGCTCTGTTTTCAGTAGCCAGCCTTCAGGTTCTTTCTTCTAGAGTTATGCCAAGAGAATCATCCTCTATTAGATGCCTCTTGTCATGGTGATCTTTCCTCTTTTTCCACTGCTATTTCATGTTGCTTATTTGGCTGAACACAATGCCTGTTTTTCCTCTGTTCCCTCAAGAATAAACAACTTATTTTTTTTTTCATATGATTTCAGAAGTTGACCCCATTTACCAATGGCCTCGTTCTCTTGTTGGTCCTACCAACCCTTTTAATAACTTGTCCTATTGAAAAATCTAACCTCTGTGTGTCCATTGCCAAATATTTTTGGGTATTTTAAGTATTCACAGGTTTGAGAGATCCCTCTCTGATTGGAAGGGTCAGAATCCAATCTAAAGTTGGTTGAAACAATTACCTCTGTCGTTTGTTTATCATCCAAAACAAATTTACAGAGTGCTAACATGTTTCACAACAACGTCATTTTTACCAAATAGATTTTCTAGAGGTACCAATCCTTTTTGAATCTGGTTATTTTTTAAGATTGTAATTTGGGATATGAATAACTATTCTGAATAATTTTCTCATTATATTTATCATCCTCTTGATCAATATGATTTGCAGAAAATTCATCAACCATTTGCAAAAAAATCTTAATTTGTTGATCACCTTCAAATACCCGCCAATGCTTGACATTTTCTGGAATTGAAGGTTTGTATTTCATCTCGACTTCATATTTAAGATTTGACACTTCAGGAGGTCTAAAAGTGCTTGTTTCTACTGCTAAATAATCAACCTGTTTATTTTCATGTCTGAGAATTGCATGAATATTAAAGGTTAAGAAAAAAATTTCAATCAAATCCCAAGCCAAATTTCTATAAGATTTCATCCTTGGGTGTTTAGCTTGATAAGTTTTCCTTATATTTTTAATAATTAATTATGCATCCCCATAGACAATAATATTTTTAATTTTCATTTTCTTAGATACTTCTAATCCTAACACTAAAGCTTCATATTCACAAATTTTATTTGTGGAATTTGTTTCAAATTGTAATCTAAAAGAAAATTGAAAAAGATTTCCAAAAGGAGAAATTAAAAGTATACCTTCCCAAACACCTTCCCAAGAAGAGGCTCCATCAAAATAAATTTTCCACATCCGATCTTCAGGCTATTTATTTTAACATAAAGAAATATTTACATTTTATGTACAAAGACCTAGTTCATCATTTATAGATAAAATGAAACAACCCAAGTCTTTCTCTTTTGAGTAAACAAGATAATTATTAGGGTGATCAGGATCTCTAAATGTGTAGGCCAATTTGGTTTCCCTATAAAGTCTCCTAGTCTCTCCACCAAAAACTGGAATTGTGGCATAAGTCATGTCCATTTGCAATGAACCTCCTAGTTTACTTTCCCAAGATCTAGACATAAGCATTCCATAGTTGAAAAACACATATGCCACAACTATATCAATCAAAGCACTTTTTTATAGGTATTTGGGCTAAGTGAACTACCATATCTTTTATCATCCCTAAAAATATAAATTTTCTTGCATCAAAGGAATAGAAGTCATGATATGGTCTTATGATTTGTAATCCTAACTTATCCATAACTATTTTTGGCATTATATTGTGAGAAGCTCCTAAGTCTAGCATTTAATTGTGTAAAATATGTTCATGTAATATAAAATGGTGCCATCTTTTCTCCTCTTTTCTCAATACGAGTAACAAACATCATAGTAGGCCTTTCATCTTGCAAATTTGATGCATCTGGTTGGGTTTTCACAATAGAACAATCAATCATTTTCATTACTTGTTTCCTAAGACATGATTTTTAATTCATTTTCGAAGTTAAAAGAACTACTTGTTTTCTCTGTTTCTTTATATTCTGTATGATCCAGATTTAGGAGAGGAAAAAACTGATTAACAAACTAAATACAATAAACACAGAGATATGAAGAACAACACAGATATCCAATGAACAATATCTTCTATTGAATAAATGAAATAGGCTGAAACTATAAAACTACAGAACTGAAGCACTTGCTTGAATGGTGGTATCTATCTCTGAGAAGAGATGTGGCTGCTACGCGCATCTGTCTGAGAAGAATGATTACAATGAGGCTCCTAAGGCCCTTTTGATATTACTCATGAATGCCAAAACCATAGACATCCAAAAACCTAACCTTAGAAGATGAAATGCCAAAAGTTATGTAGGCCCCTATGGGTAAGTTGGTACCTCAACTTCCCAAGGTCATAAATTTTTCATACGACATCCATTTTAGGCGTGTGATAGCCCATTGGAAAGGTATTTTAGAGAACTACACACTATGTTGTCAAACTTTGACTCTGTCTATAAATTGACTGAGGCAAGACAAAAAAACAATGTTTAGGGCCCCAAAACGGCCCTGGAAGTACAACAAGATGTGCTGACATGAAAACATACAAAATAAGCCAATTGGATTAGGTGGGAGGCTACCAATATCCACCTAGAAGATGTGTAGGGTTTCAGACAGCCCCGAAAGTGTAGAACCCACACTTATAAAGAAGTACATAAGAACGTGCTGAACTAAAAACTGTCAAGAGGAGCTATTTGGAATAGGTGGGTGGCCACTAATATCCACCTGGATCAGTCCTCCCCCCTTAGGAAGTAACGGTATCCATTGCGTTGAGTTCCCCCATCAGGTGAGGAAACATTTGTTGAATTTGGCCCCGAGTGAGCCACTTTCCTTGGTGTAGGAGCTTCCCTGCCTTGACAACCCAATAAATCTAGATCTTCTGCTGGCGAGTTCCCTTGACCTGTGTGCCCACTATTTGATCAATGGATTCTTGTTCCATGCAGTCAAGGTTGAGATCTGTTGGTGTCAGTTGTTCTGTGATCTCTAAGGTGTCTAATAATGGTGGAAAATATGGCCGAAGGAGATCCACATTGAACACTGGGTGCAAGCCAAGGACGTGTGGAGTGTTGAGCTCAAAAGCATTGCTACCCACATCCTTGGTAATAGTGTAAGGCACATAGCGAAGTGGGCAGAGATTCTGATGGGGACTTGTAAGATGCTCCTTCTACAAATGTAACCAGACTTTGTCTCCAACCTGAAACTAGGGTACCCTGTGTTGATCATGGCATTTCTTGTACTTAGCATTGGATTTCTGCAAAATCTCATGGACATGTTGGTGGATGTGTTGAATCCTCTCAATGAATCTGGTGGATTTTTCGGTCTTAGACTGAACATGGGAAGAGTTTTTCTGTGTGGTGGAAAGAGGTAGTGCAACATCAATGGGACCCAAGGGTTGGAATCCCAGCCCCACATGAAATGGGTTATGGCTAGTGGAGCTATGGAGAGCTCTGTTGTAACTATGTTGAACATAGGGGAGACTCTCATCCCATGTACGTGGATTCTTAGAGTTGTACATACACAGGATGTGCACAATCATCTGATTGACTACCTCTATTTGTCCATCTGTTTGGGGGTGGAAAGCAATGGATTTAGTGAGCTTGGTGTCTAATCATGACCAGAGATTCAACCAGAATGTACTGAGGAACCTGTTGTACCGGTTTGAGATGATGGTCTGTAGTATCCCAAAATGGACCCACACTTTTTCTAAGAATATCTTGGCAGTATCTGCCACTATGATATTCTTCTTGCAGGTTGTGAGGATGTCCATTTTCGAAAACCGATCAACGACCACAAATACACAATCGTTTCCTTTCTTGGTGGATGGAAGGACAAACATGTAATCCATTGAGATGGATTCCCAAGGCTTCTCAGAAGTAGGAAGAGGGGTGTGTAAGCCTTGCTTCTTGATGATTGGCTTGGAAATGGAACATGCAGTTCAAGATCTGATATACTTGCTAACGTCCTGTTGAAGTTTTGGCCAATAAAAATGTTTATGTAGAACGACCACAGTTTTCTCCATGCCAAAATGTCCTGCCATCTGACTATAGTGGGCTTACCAAATCAGGTTGGCATGCTCTCTTGCATGAACACAAAGATGACCCAGATGGCATAACAGTTTGTCTTGAATGTGAAAATCAGTGACAATCGCACATGTACCCAAGAGTTGGTAGGTGGTGGTGAAGTTTGGATCTTGCTAATAGAGTTGGGGCCACTCGGATGCCTCATGTCCATAGGAATGGAGAACAGTGGTGAGTGCAGCCACGAGAGGTCGACTAGGGCATTCAACGACATGATTTGAGCTCCTTGTCTTATAATTGATGTTGAGATGGAACTGTTGCAGGTAGGTGGACCAATTTTGATGGCGGTCATTCTGCAATTTCACCTATGTCTGTATGAACTGTAGAGTCTTGTTATTAGTGTGGATGATCATGTCCTTTCTCAAAATGTAATGTTTCCATTGACGACGAGCTTGTACAATGTAATACATTTCCTTGTCATAGGTGTTTTATTTTTGGACAGTATCTGAGAGTGTCTCACTATGGTATGCCACTGGATGACCGTGTTGAGTGAGAATTGCACCTACAACATAGTCAAATGCATCAATCTCAATCTCGAACGATTGTTGTAGATCATGAAAAGAGAGTACTGGAGTTGAGCACAAGCGATGCTTCAGATAATCGATTTCTTGTTGTTGTTCCTTCCCCCACACGAACTTTCCCTGCCACTGCCCTTGGTCACTTGGTTGAGGGCCCATGCAATATGGGAGAATCCCAACACGAACTCTCGGTAGAAGTTGGCCAGTCCCGAGAAGCTTTGAAGCTCAGTTAGTGTGGTTGAGGTTGGCCAATAACAGATGACTTGGATCTTAGCTAGATCAACATGTACCCCATGCTCATCAACAATGTAGCTCAAGTATTGTACCCTGTTAATTCCAAAGGACCATTTTTCCAAGTTGGCATATAGCTTGTGTTGCTGCAGAGTGCTAAAAACCTGTTGAATATAATGCATGTGCTCCTCCCAAGTTCTGTTGAAGATGAGGTGTCATCCTAATATACCACCACAAAAGAGTTGGTGAAGGGTCTCAATACATCATCCATCAACCTCATGAAAGTGATTGGTTCATTTGTTAATCCAAAGGGCATGACCAACCATTCGAAGATACCTTCTTTAGATTTGAAAGTTATCTTCCATACATCAGTTGGTTCAATGGGAACTTGGTGGTAGAAACCCTTTAGTTCAATATTGCTAAAGAACGTTTCCTCCTTGAGTTGGTCAATAAGGTCATCAATCATGGGAATTGGGTACCGATTCCCGACGATGATTTTGTTTAATGCTATGTAATCAATGTAGAGTCGCCATGACCTGTCCTTCTTCTGCACTAGTACAATCAGGCTTCCACAAGGGGAGGAGCTGGGTATGATGTGCCCCTTTTGAAGAAGCTCTTGCATATGACGCTTGATTCCATCATTTTCCATTATCAAGCGATGATAGACTGGTCCATTAAGTAGAGGTGCATCGGGGGTTAGATCAGTTGGATGCTTGACTTGGCAGTGCATCGGTACCCTGGTGGGTGAGGAGAATATGCCTCTGTACTCTTCCATGATCTAGACGACTTTCTTCTACTGCAAAGAGAGTCTATGCGTAGAGGCCGCATATGTGGAAGTGACCTTCTTCTTACAGTGAGCACAGATCATAAAGAAGACGAACTTCCCGGTCTGTGAAATGACCTTACTGCATTTATTAGCAGAGATTAAATAAATAGCGGTAGGCAGTGCTACCTCTGGTATCCTGTACAATTGTCTACCCAAAGTAATAATAACACTGCGGGGTCTAGACTCATACACAGCATGACACTTCCACAAATATGGTTGTCCTAAAATAACATCACAAACTTCAAGGGGAGCAATATCACACAATACCTTGTCTTTAAAAGGATTGACGCCATAGGGTAGATGACATTGTTGGCTGACACATAGATCTCTTCCTTGGTGAATACAGTTGATGGTGTAGGGATGCAAGTGCAGTGATCGTCTGTTGAGATTAGGTTCTTCTGAATTTCGCTATCCACAATGAAATGAAGCAAATCCCCCTTTACCCACATCTGTGAGTGAAAAAGGCATTCCCCTTCCTCTGGTTCTTTTGGTCCGCTTGGCTGGAATTTGGTAGTAGCGACATTGGAACTAGGTTCGGCATCGATAATACACTTCCCTCCTTATGGATTTGATTCAGAGTCAGAATCACCCTCGGACTCAAGCACCTTCAACTTGGCCACAAGTGATTTCTTGGAGCGACAATATTCAGTGTTGTGCCAAGGGATCTTATGGTATTCACACCATTTTTCTGTGTCCTTCTTCGTCTTTTCATTACCCTTCTTGTGTTGCAGCTTGGATTAGTTGTCCTGAGAGTATCCATATTTTCTCTATCCCTTTTCGTGCAGGTTGGGGTCGCCTTTTCCTTGCTTCGGCTGTGAGGGGTTTGCAGATCCAAACTCTCACCTCTTATGCTTAAATTTATGCTCGATCATGGGTACTTGGCACCAACAATGGTGCATCTAATCGACCTAAAAGCACCATGGAATACAACATGCATGTCTTTCTAAACCCATGATGCATTCAAATTGACTAAATGAATCAATTGTGAATGGTTCATGGTTCATGCATTGACAAATTAACATACCCATTTGTGCTCAGGTGCAAGTACCTAGCATTGATAGTGTCATGTCTAGTCAACTTGAAAACACCATGGAACGTGCTTTGTGTTGTATGGTGCATTTTGATCAACTATATGTATTGCCACCAGTGTGAGGTATAAGGACCATCATAGTTATGCACATTTGTGTGCTTTGTCTAACAATGTAGGTGGTGGTATATCTGACACGACAGTTAATTCATGTTCTACACATCACCTGTAGTGCATTTAGTTACCTTGAAGGCACCATGAGAACCAAGACTATGCTTTTATAGTGCATTAATGTTTATGGAACACACTTACCATGGTGTGTCATGTCAAACTAAACCACAATGTGGTCCAAATGGCACATGGTGTTGACTTTTTGTACCAAATATTGAGTGGGCCATGTGCACTACTTACGCTGTTAGATACAAAATGCTAGCTAGACTAACAGGTCAAAGCACACATTGCCCATGGTGTGTCATGCAAAAATAAATCCACAATGTGGTCCAAATGGCACATGGTATTGACTTGATGTACCACATATGGAGTGGGATATATGCACTACTTACGGTGTCATATACAAAATGCCACCTAAACTAACAACTCAAAGCACACATTGCCAATGGTGTGTCATGTGAAAATAAATCCACAATGTGGTATGAATGACACATGGTGTTGATTTGATGTACCACATATGGAGTGGGATATGTGCACTAATTATGGTGTTACATACAAAATTCCACCTAGACTAACAAGTCAAAGAATCAGTGTGAGCAACTATTCTCAGATTCTCCACATAACTGTTTTTCTAAAAATTCTAAAAAATTAACATTTTTTCACGAAAAAAAAGTCCATGGAAATGTAAAAGAATATACAACAAAAGTAAATATATATTTGTCTCCTTGTTGCTGATAAGGGATTGTTGTAGAATGAGGGAAAATGCTCTGGATGTTTTTTTGAATAAAATATCTAATTATAATCTTCAATGGATGAACTTTGAATATTAAGATTGACAATTTTGTGAAAGAAATTTGGGTCAAGGGTGAAGAGAAGTGGAGCAATCGTGCTTTGAAGGGAAGGAAGCACTAAAGAAATAGTGAAAATGAGGAAGACGTTGCAGGCTCTTTTGTTTTCACCCTAGCTAATATGTGCTAGGAAGTGCTAGGAAAATGAACACATAAGTGTGCCTAGACAATTTTGGTGGATCGATGTTTACCTTTCGCAAAAAGCTCCCTCTCTGTTTACTTCTTTGAGAATAAACTCAAGTAAAACATTTGTTAAAAATTACTTTCCTAATAGTATATATACATTACTTTCCTAATAGTATATTGATCTGTAAATTTTCAAGGATATTCCGCTGGAACAATTTGTCACAACAGATCTAATAAAATACTGAAATCTTTACTATGAAGGTTAATTTCCTTTACATCTACATAATACTAAGTTATTGATAAAATAGATAAAATGAAGAAAATAGAGAATAGTAAAACACCTTCACACCATCCATAAATAAACACAAGATATGACCTAGGAAACCCAATATGGGAGAAAACCCATCTAGAAGGTGAGGTTGTTGTACTACCTTTTCTCTGGTATATAAATGATGCAAGTACAAAGAAAGAGGCACTCTCTTTGGAGTTTCCTTTGAGTTGTGACCTGTATGGTTGCTACATAATATCTCCCCCTCTGTTTTGGTCACAGAATGCCACTCTTACATGTTTTTCTCATCTATGGAATAAGATACAATGCAAAATAATGGAACCCCTTCTCCTCCTAGTGGCCCGGTTTTTAACATAGCCTGATAGCCATCTAGGGATAGTTTTTTGACTTCCTCAACCTTCAATTGTGATAAGGTTTTGGACATTCTAGAATATTCTTATAAACTACATTATGTGGCTAGCCCCATATGTCTAAGTAATGGAGGATGAAGTGGCATCCACTTGCACCATGGTAATCAATATGGTAGGTCAACTTGCGGGAGCCATAACATTCTCATACGAACTCTGATTGATGAACAATCTGCATCATTGGAAAGGTATTGATGTTTATAATTTAGAATCCACCTCCATAATAAGGTTTGGACAAAAAAAATTCGTTTGATGCCTCAAAATGGCTCTGGAATATTTCTAACTGTTTTTTGGACCCAAATTTCCAAATTTGGACCAACCACCAAAATGGCCCTGCAAGCCGATTCCGCCAACTTTTCCACCCAAAAAGTAGTGATATAGGTAGAAAATAATATAATGATCCAATATAGATCATACCTCCCCATTTATGGAGGCTTTTGGTCCCCAAATTCTTTACTGAATGAGGTGAGGAATTTTTTCCTGTACATCTTCCCTAGAGTACCACTTTGCTTTGCCTGGAAGTTGTCTTTACAACCCAATCTACAAAAGGTCATGTTGCCCGTGTATTGTAGTTCTAGATTTATTTTGCAAAACTTTGTCTTCTTCCAACTCTTCCTGAGCATCTGGTGCTAAATCCTCTATGGAAGGTTGGACCTCCTCCTCTTGATCCAACATGGGGGGCTCATAGAGTTTGAGATTCTCCACATTCACTACTGAGTAAATGTGCATGTATGAGGGTATACTAAGTTTGTAAGCATTATCTCCCACCTTTTCCAATACCTCAAAAGGACCATACCATAGAGTCTTAATATTCTTACCAGGACCCTATATCCTTTCCTTATTCAACTGTAACCATACTTTGTCTCCCACTCTAATTTTTTTCTCTCTTCTGTGTTGGTCATGTCTAACCTTGTACTTTTCCCGTGACTTATTCAGTGTCTCATGTACTTGAAAATGGATTTGCCTGATCTTCTCAACATTTTTTTTCTACTTTAATGCATCTCCTGTGAGGTCCTCCCTCACTCCACTTTGATGTCCATATACAACATATAAGAGTGAAGGTGGAAAATATCCAAAGAAAGTTTCAAAAGGTGACTTACTAGTAGAATTGTGGATTGCTCTGTTATAAGAGTGTTGTATATAGATCAAATTTTCATCCCAAGTCTTTGGATGCTTCTGATTGTAACCCCTCAAAAGCTGCACCAAATTCTTGTTGACTACTTATGTCTGCCCATTTGTCTATGGATGGAATGTTGTAGACCTATTCAGCTTAGTGTCCATATTCTCCTACAATGTAGTACGAAATGCACTGAGAAATATGGTATCCCTATCAGAGATGATGCTCCTTGGTATCCCAAAGTGAACCCATACCCGTTTAAAGAATTTATTTGTTGCTTATTGTCCATTGATGGTATTTTTACAAGGCATGAGAATGAACATTTTGTTGAACTTGTCAACTGCCACAAATAAATAGTCATTTCCCTTCCCAGTTGTTGGCAAACCTCCCACAAAATCCATGGAAATGCTTTCTCAAGATCAAGTGGGTATAGGTAAGGGATGGTATAGACCTTTCTTTCTGTTGTTGGGCTTGTTGATACAACAAAGTATTCATCCTCTAATATAGTGTGTTACATATTCTTGCATTATGTGCCAATACACATACCTATGTAAGTTGGCGATTGTCTTCCCAACACCAAAATGTCCCGCAACCTTTGAGGTGTGAGCCTCTCTGATAAGCTACAATCGTTCACTTTTAGGAACACAGAGCTTGTCAATATTATAAAGTAACCCATTCTGGAAATGATAATGAAACTTGTTGTCACCTTCTTTTATATGAATTTGGCCCTATAGCTACTAAATCACCTCCTTGAAGTCCTCATCTTCTATGTATGCCTCTTTGTATGCATCATGGGTAAAAGGATCCATGTGCATCAGAGTTCCAAAAGATGTAATATTGGATGTGGGTGGTCATGAAAGAATGCCTTCCAACTTGTTTGTGCTACCCTTCTTATACTTTATGACCAAATGAAATTGTTGCAAAAACCCCATCCACTTGTAATGTCTAGTTTTTTGTAGCTTACTCTGGGCCTGCAAATATTGTAATGGTTGGTGATCTATGTGGATGATGGTATTCTTTCCCATCATATAGAGTTTCCACTTTTTGACAACTTGTACCAAGGCATATAGCTCCTTGTCATAGGTAGGGTAGTTGAGAACTACCCCATGCAATAATTTAGAATGATAGCAGATGGGTCTTCCTCCCTGCATCAACACTACTCCCATGGCATACCCACTTGCATCTATCTCCACTTCGAAAGGATTCTGCAAGTTTGGTAGTGAGGGCACTAGTGCTTGATTGATATTTCTTTTAAATCTCATAGAAGGCATTTTTCTGATTCTTCCCCCACTGGAAAATATTACCATTGGTTGTTATGACATGGAGTGGTGCAAGTTATGAACTTCTGAAAGTATTGCACTGCCCCAAAAAAATTCTAACTTCAATGACAATTGTAGGAACTGACCATTTCATGATGGCCTCCATATTTGAGGGATCTATCTTGAGCTCCCCTCCACTGATCACATACCCCAAATACACCAAACATTGCTAAGAAAACTCACATTCCTTGAGATTAGCTAGTAGCTAGTGCTTTTTCATAGTCTCTAACACCTACATAAGATGTGACATGTGCTCCTCCCAGGTAGCACTGTAAACCAATATATCATCCAAATAGACAATAACAAATGAATCTAGATAAGGGCGTAAAACACCATTCATTAGTCTCATAAATGTACTCAACGCATTGCATAAACTGAATGGCATAACCAACCACTCATACAAACCTTTCCTTGTCTTGAAGGTAGTCTTTCAGGTATCTTCTTCTTTGACTCGTACATGGTGATATCCCGATTTCAAATCCATCTTAGTGAAGTACTTGGCGCGCTGCAGTTGGTCTAATAGATCATTGATCCTTGGCAAGGGGTATTGGTTCTTCAATGTAATATTTTTTAATGCCCTGTAATCGATGCACATTCTCCTAGTCCCATCCTTCTTGGGAACAATTATGATGGGTGACCCACAAGGTGAGGTACTTGGTCGAATCACACCCTACTCAAAAAACGGTTGCAACTACTTCTTCATTTCATTTGCTTCCAGAATGGACTGTCTATACATCCTAATGTTTGGCAATGGGGAGTCTGAAAATAATTGTATTCAGTTCTCCACTTCCCTCTTAGGTGGTATCCCCTTAGGCTCTTGGAACACTCATCTTTATTCCTATAGAAACTCCTCCAATTGATGTTTCTATTATTTAGTACACCCCTTTAGGGATGCCTTTACTCTCATTGACTCATCATCATAAAGATTTTATCTTAAGGAAAGAAAAACATATTTCTTACTAGAACTAATCAACTTCTTGGCTTGGTTGTCATTTACCAGCGAGATTTTTGACTTGCCTTTATGTGCATTGATGATGTATGACTTCCCATCCTTGATCAATCGATATTGGTTGGATCTCCACATAAATATTGCATCCCTCATATACATTTAAGGGCTTCCAAACACTACTCCACATATATCAAGGGGTACTACATACAATCCCACTTCATCAATAAAATCAACACTTATAGCAAATTTAATCTTACACTGTTTCGTTACCTTTATTTCTGCATTCTTGTTTACCCAACCCAATGGATAGGGGATATGATGATTATGAACCTCCAATCCAATCTTGTTGACTAGAACTGCTCCTATGGGATTAACCTGTAAACCAGATTCAAGCATAGCATCTATCTTGGTCTTCTTGACCTAAATCTTGACGTGGAAGAGCTTGGTCATCTCCTTCTCTTCCTGGTGATGAAGGCTACTAAGATTCACCTCCTTCTACAAAGATGTGCAGACAATATTTTCATCAAAATATAAGCTACTTTGAACCTGATTGCTTAAAACTTTGGCTAGAAGGTTCTTTTCCTTTCTGTCCTTCTTGCGATTCTTCGAGTTCAACTCTGGATGTAGTTTCCAAAATTTTCCCTCGGTGTGGCCATCAATGTTGCAATGATTGTAATGGTTGTTGGGATATTTACTCTATTGTGCAATGGTTGGTGTCTTCTTATCTTTTCCCCCTTTCCACTTGTTCTTCCCCTCCTTGGAAGCTTCCTGGTGCTCTTTCTACTTCGAACCACTTGGATACCCCTTCTTTTGTCCTATGTTTTCCAAGTACTGTTCCTGTACACAAGCCTCATCCAATGTCCCTGTCTTGAAGAGAATAACCTACTTTTTCAGATTACTATGTAAAGCCCCAAATACTTGAGGAGAACATCTAGGTTCTTGGGAGAGATACCCAACATGATGGCTATCTTTATGAACTCGGTGGTGTACTCTTGTACATTCTTCCCCTGCCTCTTCTTGAAGTAGTGCCATTAGATCCATTGGTCCTATACATACCCGATAGGGTAGAGTTGGGACTTGATGAGGGTTTTGAAGTCATCCCATATAGTTACTAGTGGATCACCCTCCAACATATAGGGATAGATACCCAACATATAGGGAAAGATACCCAACATGATGCCCATCTTTTTTAACTCAATGGTGTACTCATGTACACTTTTCCCCTACCTCTTCTTGAAGTAGTCCCACCAGATCCATTGGTCCTTTAAATACCTGATAGGGAAGAATTGGGACTTGATGGGGGTTATGAATTCCTCCCATCTAGTTACTAGAGGATCACCCTCCAGCCTAAGAATTTTTGTGTGGATTTCCCACTAGGTTAAAGCATGACCCTCTAACTTCAATATAGCAAATGAAATCTTCTGCTCTTCCTCTGTATGGTGAATGCTAAAATAAACTTCTAGTTGTTGCAAACAATGATTCACTTTTAATTCATTCATCTCACCTTGGTATGGATTTCTGTCCACTTTCACTTCCATCTTGAAGAGGGACTGTGAAGGACTCACGACACTCGAACTTGGATGTTATTTCTAGGATTCTTTTAGTGACTTGTTTCTTGAGTCTTACTGATCTTTTGATTTTCCCTCTGATATGTTCTCTGAGTTAGATCATCCATCATCTACAAACAGTTTGAGCTTATTTACTAGAGTTTCCAATCTCAACAACTTGCACTTCCAACCACTCAAATATCTCTTCTACTGGATCTCAAGGGTTATTATGAATAGACTAATCCTCCATGGCTAGGGTTTCTGCGAATTTTATTTACTTCGATTCCTGGATCCTGCAACTTCCCACAAATACTCATAAGAAAAACTTGTTCTAATACCAATATGATATGTAAATTTTCATGGATATTCCACTAGAACAGTTCGTCACAACATATCTAATAAAATACTGAAATCTTTACTATGAAGGTTAATTTCCTTTACATCTCTAGAATATTTAGTTACTGATAAAATAGATAAAATGCAGAAAATAGAGAACAATAAAGCACCTTCACACCATCCACAAATAAACACAAGATATGACCTAGGAAACCCAATACCAGAGAAAACTCAACTAGAAGGTGAGGCTGCTCTCCTCTCTTTTCTTTGGTATAGAAATGATGCAAGTACAAAGAAAGAGACACTCTCTATGGAGTTACATTTGAACTGTGGTTTGTATGGTTACTACAAAATCTCTCCCCCTCTGTTATGCTCACATAATACCACTCTCAGATGTTTTGCTTAGCTATGGAACAAGATACAAAGAAAAATAATGGAACTCCTTATCCTCCTAGTGGCTTGGTTTTTAACATATCCCGATAGCCATATAGGGATAGGTTTTTGACTCCTTCAACCTTCAATTGTGATAAGGTTTTGGACCTTCTATAATGTTCTTAGAAAATCCACTACGTGGCTTGTTGAGATTTTATGTATTTCAGAAGTTATTCCTAAGTGTAATTGTGAAAGGGTTTATTGATAAGTCATGTCTTTTAGGTCTTTTAGAGTATAAATAGAGGTTATATCGAGTCATTTCGATCACTTGTTGAATATTTAAGTGCAAGAGAGTAGCACACACTTATCTAGGAGGTTATTCTTGGTTCGTGTCTGGGTCTCTTTGGTCTTGATTTCGTGAAAGAGCATTGTATGGCATTGTACATCTTGGAGGAATCTATACTGAGAAAAGTTAGTAGGGTTTTCTCCCCCTTGAGGGTTTTCCTAAGGATATATCTTGTTGTTATGTGGATATCTATCTTTCAGTTGTGATCCTTTTGCATATTATATAATAATATATATATACAATATCATCTCTCTTGAAAAATCAACATTGCTAGCCCCACATGTCTAAGTAATAGAGGCTGACATGGCATCCACTCTCACTATGGTGATCAATATGGTATTTCAACTTGCGGGAGACATAACTTTCTCATACAAACTCCGATTCACAAAGGTCTGCGCCGTTGAAAATGAATCGACGTGTAGAATTTAGAATCTCCCTACATAGTAAGGTTTGGACAAAAAAAAATGTTGTTTGATGTCTCAAAATGGTCTTGGAATATTTATGACTATTGTTTTTACCCAAATTTCGAAATTTAGACCAACTATTGAAATGGCCATGCAAGTTGATTCCTCCAATTTTTCCACCTAAAAAATAATGAGATAGATGAAAAATAATATAATGATCCAATCCTGATCATATATATATATATATATATATATAATCCCTCTGATTTATTAGATCTAAAATTCAATAATCCTTCAAAATTATTAGTTCTAACATTCAATAATCTCCCAAATTTGTTAGATCTAAAATTCAATAATCCTTCAAAATTGTTAGTTGCAAAATTCAATAATTTTAAACTTTAGTAATTATGTGACTTGCTTATTTTATTTCATGATGTAAACCAAAATTTATATAATGTTAAATCCTAATGATTTGATTAAGGAACATATGTGTAGGTTTAGTAAAAATATCAGAGTAAGTCGGAGATGAAGGAAACCCTAGCGATTCCCTAACGATACCATGCATGCACTGACCTGCCTGCAGACTCAACAGCTACACAATTAGTGTTGGTACAACAAGACACCTCTGCTGTATTTGAAGGATCGAGAGATGAGTCTAGAGGGTGGGGGGGACCCCTCGATATACAAGGCAATGAAATGAACGATAGAGATGGAACAAGGGCCAAACGGTCTACCTTTGAGCCGCCGCTGCACTTGAGAGAACAACTCTTGAACAAAGAGTAGGGATTCAACAAAGCAATGGATGTGGATCAAGTGCGTCTCATCCAAAGGCATCTTGGGGAAGGAAACCAGGAAAATGCATTCCCCAAATGGAAAAACCTCAAGATATCTCATAAGCTCAACTAGGGTAGGAGAACACACTTGGTTTATTAGAGATCACGAACTAATAGGAAAGTTCCTAGGTCTTTGGCCTTCATAACGAGATCTATTGAAATGGATCAAAGATTGAATTGGAACCCTAAGGAGACCTCTGAGAGAAGTTAAACAGCAAGGGTTCTTCATGATCATCCTTTACACAGCGGAAGGCAAGGGGCCTTAATGTTGTGATGGGACATGCACTACAACTTTCAGCCGGGGGCCTGTTCCTTGGCACTTGAGAGAACAACTCTTGAACAAAGAGTAGGGATTCAACAAAGCAATGGATGTGGATCCAAGTACGTCTCATCCAAAGGCATCTTGAGGATGGGAATCAAGAAAATGCATTCCCCAATCGGAAAAACCTCCAAGATATCTCATAAGCTCAACTAGGGTAGGAGAACACACTTGGTTTATTAGAGATCACGAACTAATAGGAAAGTTCCTAGGTCTTTGGCCTTCATAACGAGATCTATTGAAATGGATCTAATATTGGTGGAACCCTAAGGGAGACTACGAAGTTCAGCTTAGCTTCAAAGGGTTCTTCATGATCATCCTTTACGACCTGGAAGACAAGGACGCAATATTTGACAATGGGACATACTTCTACAACTCGACAGGGCTATTCCTTCAGTTCTGGATAGACCGCTTCAACCCAGAAAATGAATATTTTACAATGGCCCTAGTATGGATTAGGATCTATTCCTTGCCGTAGGGATTTTGGTTGGAGGAAATACTAGTGGGTATAGGAAACACTGTGGGGTGATATGTTAAATATTTGGAAGCCACAAATCAAAGAAAATACACCTCCTATGCCAGGATCTGTGTCTACATGGACATCTCAAAATCTCTACCAGACTTAGTAACCCTAGAGTATCAGGATGAAGACTGGAACCAAACAATAGACTATGAGCATATTCCATTCCGCTGCAGGAAATGTCACGAGCACAACCACCTCTTTCGAGAATTCCCCTTGAATGACCAGATCTCCAAATATGGAGAGGGAAAGAAAAAAGACAGCTTCACCATAGTCACAGGCTGGAAACAGAACCTGCCTAGGAAGAAGAATCAAGATAACACTCCGAAAATAACCACCAAAAACTCTTACGACATTCTTAACCAAGTACCGGAAGAAGAAGAGGTTCAAGATCCACACAAGATGAACAACTAGGATAAAGAAAAGGGTAAAGCCTCACACCAATCTGAAAAAGGAAAATAATATCATCCAGGGGACAAGTCGGATGAAAATGGAGATACTCTCATGTAGTTAGATGAGCAAGATCTAATGGACATAGACCTTGAAAAACTGGAGGAAGCACTCAACCGGAAGGATCTGCACACAATTCCTGTGGAACAACTTAGAAAGGTTCACAAGGTGTTCATAGACTCCACCGTAGGCTCCACATCGAGACTAGGTATATCATTAGACCCAGCCATTGAATCAAAACGCAACCCCCTGGGCAAATAAAATACGGGGACACAAATCCGCCCAACAGATTATCAAGGAAGTAGGGAACTTTATGCTCAACTCGAGCCAGGTTCAACAACTCTCAGAGGGATACCTGCATCCACCTCCCAACTCATCATGATGAAGATCATAACTTGGAACATTAGAGGACTCAATGGAAGATCCAAGCAGAGGACTCTTCGAGACTGCATACGTGTTGAGAATCTGCATGTTCTCCTTTTGTAGGAGACAAAATGTGTTGGAGAATAAGCATATCTCATCTTTTGACGTTGTTGGAGAGGTTGAAACTCCCTTCATAGCAACTCCAATGGGGCGATAGGTGGTCTAGAGATCTTATGTAACCCCACAAAAAATTTCATAGATATCTCCACTGCAGGTACAATCACGAACCACTTCAAAGTCATAGGATCCACTAAAGAAGGTGAGATCACAAATGATTATGGACCTCATAGCACACAGGACAAAGATAACTTCTTGAAACGAATAAATACTATCGAATCACCACTGAGCTCGCCTAACTGGATTCTAGGAGGTGACTTCAACATGATCCTATCGCTGGAGGAGAAAACTGGGGGCACCAAACGGCTTGAGCAAGACAACGGTAAGTTTCGAGCCCTTATAGATCAACTAAATCTAGTAGACATAGAGACCGGGAATGGTATTTTCACCTGGTCCAACCATAGATCTAGAAACCAACAAGTATCTTTCTGGCTAGATTTCTTCCTCATATCAAAAGCTCTGTTGTTGGAAGATCCTTCCATTGAGGCTAATATCCTACCAAAAGCAGGCTCGGACCACTCGCCCGTCTCACTTTGTCTAGATGCAGGATCGATGCCCAAGCTCAAACCCTTCAGATTTAAGAAATTTTGCTTATCCCACCCTGACTTCCATCAACTCTTAACTTCCTGGTGGAAGCAAGCAGAAATAGAACATGGTACCTGCATGTACAAATTCCAGCAGTGGTTCAAAAATTTCAAGACACATCTAAAGCACTGGAATAAAATTGTGTTTGGGAACATCCTTGAAAGAATGAAAGAAATTGAGAAATAATGGAAACCCTGCAAAAGACATTCATATCAAGAATCAGAACAACAGACTTAATGAAGGAAGAAGAGGAGCTTAATACGGAATTGGAAGAAAGAAAGAAGTAGGAGGGAATACTATGGCATCAGAAATCCAGGGTACAATGGCTCAAAGAGGGTGAGAAGAACACCAAATTCTTTCACCGATCAATGGTGCATCATAGATACATCAACAAAATAACTCAGCTGGAAGACGCTCAGGGTAATCCCATCAGGGAGCACAAAAGAATTGCCGAGGAACTAACCAATTACTACAAAGACCTCCTAACAAAAACTATCGAGGACAGAATGCCAACAATCGACAAAATCACCAGGAACATACCCTCCCTAATAACTCTGGAATAGAATGAATCCCTAATGAGGCCCATCACTCAAGAACAAGTTGATCAAGCTGTCAAGGAAATGCCCCCAAGAAAAACGCCCGGTCCAGATGGATTCACCTCAGACTTTTCCCATTATTGTTGGGCTATGATCAGAGAAGAAGTCTAGCAGGTGGTGGAGGAATCCAAAACCTCAGGTCAAGTTCTCTCATCCTGTGCCACATTCCTCATGCTCATACCAAAGGAAGAGAAGGTCACCCACCCCAAACAATACAGACCAATCTCTCTTGGTAATGTCATCTACAAAATCACCACAAAATTCATAGCCATGCGTCTCAAACCAATTCTTCTTTTTGTCATCTCCAAAGAGAAAGCGGACTATGTGGAAGGCAGGAAAATCATGGATAGCATCATCCTTGCGCACGAGGTAATCCACTCGCTAAAAACAACAAAGACCCCAGGTATGCTCATCAAACTTGAGCTCTCTAAAAATTTTGACATAATCAGTTGGCAGTACATGCGCTCCCCCCTAGAAGATTTTGGCTTCAACAACCACTGGGTAGACTGGATCATGAGGCTCACTTCTTTAGCCTTCATCTCTATCCTAGTTAATGGCGTTCCCTCCCAACCCTTCTCTCCCACTAGGGGAATCCATCAAGGAGACCCCCTCTCCCCTTTCCTCTTTGTTCTAATGGCAGTAGGACTGGGCTGCTACCTCAAAGCCTGTGTCTTGGAAGGATCCCTTAAAGGCCTCCCTTTGCACAATGTTCAAGCATCCCCCTCACACAACCAGTTTTCCGATGACACCCTCCTGATGAACACTTCGAAAGCTCGAGAAGCGATTAAACTCAATTCTATCCTCACTGATTTCGCTGATGCTTCGGGAATGGCCCGAAACCTTGAAAAATCTAAGCTCTACTTTTTCAACACCCCAGTGGCCATCCAAAACCATATCTCCCGCCTCCTGGGTATTCCCAAGATCTCCCTTCCATCCAATTATCTAGGAATCCCTCTCACGGGAGTGCCTACATGCAACATCTATTGGGACAATATGATACTCTCCATCTCTAGTAGACTCAACAACTAGACATTCAAACCTCTCAATATAGCCGCTAAGTTGGTGCTCCTAAATTCGGTTCTTCAAGCCATACCAACCTACCTTTTCACTACCTTAGCAACACCACAATCTGTCATTGGAGCCATTAGGAACATTCAACGCAACTTCTTATGACATGGGAATCACCCTAATAAGAAGTGGGCTCTAGTTGGCTGGGATAAGATATGAAAACCTAAATCTTTGGGTGGACTAGGGCTCAGGGACCCAGGGAAAATGAATCAAGTTATGGGAGAAAATTTGTGGTGGTGATGGCTCAAGCACCCCACAGAACTCCGGGCACAAATCTGGAAAAATAAATATGCTTCTGCCACATGAGAAGAACAATTAATCAGATTCAACGATCAGATCTAGGGATCCAATATATGGAACACAGTCTATCTCAACACACAACTAATACAAAATCATTCTTTCTAGGAGATCAGAGATGGGGAACATGCATTGTTCTGGAAATACTCTTGGCAACAACAACCACCTTTAGCCACTCTTGAAGAACTCACCCCCCTACGTCAATCACTGCAACCTAAAAACTTTAGATGGGTAAAGGATATTTGGAGAACGTTTGACAGACACCGTCCATGGCACACTTGGGAAACTGAACCACATGAAATTCACCTCCCAAGAGAGATGGTCCTACAGGCTAGGCAAACTTGCACAAAACAACGGAAAATATCCATCAGGGAAGGCTCAGACATTCTCATATGTGGGCACTCCACAGTCGACAATTTTTCAGTCAAAGAAGCTTACTACTTACAAGGGAACTATCAAAATCAGGCCAAGGAGAGCATATGGGGAAAGATATGGAACTTAAAAATATGGCCTAAAGTGTCCATCTTCCTATGGCTTACAATCCAAAACTACATCGTCACCCTGGACAATATCAAAAAATGAGGTTTCATAGGTCCCTCCATTTGCATCCTCTGTTAGCAACATGAAGCAATGATGGAGCACCTTTTCAACCAATGCCACTACAGTGAGACAATTTGGGATTTGGGGACTCAAATAATGCGTCGCTCCAACAGAAACATGACCAACATCATCGACACTATAGAAAATTGGGTCTCAATCTCCTATCAGAACCTAATTCTTGATCGCATTTGGAAACTCCTACTGGGCTTCATCCTATGGAAATGTAACATACCCACTACCTAAAATAAAAAAATTTCGTTGATTTCTCAACAATGAGAATCCCCGAAGCTCGCAGCAGCGAACTGCCAAACCCAATCCATAGGTCCTTATTTCCCTGTCATGGCCTCTTCTCCACGTGCCTGTGACATTTCCCCGATGATAATTTCGGGTTTCGGGGTTTCGTGATTCCCGCTGACAAGAGTTCCTGTCCTCTCGAACTCCTGTTATCCGATTTGTCGATGCACCCCTTTACGCGCTAGCCCTCCTGGCTAAACTCTTGGCCCATATGACCACTATTTCACAAGACCGTAGCCTTATCTCCTTTTCAGGTTTTGGGCTTCCAAAAGCCGATGCGCTCTGACTTCAGCTAGCCCTTCGGGCTAGACCTTTGGTCAACGTGACCTTCCCCCATATGACAGCAGCCACACTGCTTATCGGGGTTTTGGACTTTTCAATGCCAAAATGCATTTGTCCTCAGGACTCGCGATCCTCCGATTCCCGATATGTAGTCAGTTAACAACCCCTTTTGCCTTTAGCGTGATCAACGACTGTGATCGCCCATGAAACCAACGGTCCCTGATTTCTATCGGGACTTGGGGGTTTCAAATGCCGAAATGCATTTGTTCTCGGGACTATCGATCTCTCGAATCCCGATTCTCCTCTATGCTGACAGCTGGCCCTCATGATGGAGCTTTCCCTTCCTTGTCGGAATTTCGGACTTCGCGATTCTGAATTGCAAGGACTTCTTGTCCATGGGATTTGCGATTTCCCGACTCCCGAAATGTCGATGGACAACTTTCCTTTCGGGAAATCTCCTGNCGTCTCTCATGATTTCGCGACTTATGATGCTCCGGAAGTCTTGTCCTCAGGACTCGCGAAATGTCGAACCCCGATGCACCTATTAACTTTTCTATCGGGACTTCCCCGATGGTCTGTATCTCCGCCACGTGTTCCGGCTGATAGACGACCCTGATCCAATCTCGTGATTTCAGATTTTTTGATACCCCGATGACATAAATTCTCTGTCAACTCAAAACCCCAGTAGACGATATACTGACGGGCTCTCGATTTCCGCCACGTGTCTGCACAAACAGACGGTCCAGACCATTTCGCTGTTTCGGGACTTGAAATGCCCCGACTTTCTCGACCTCGAGAATTCCGATATCCCGAGTACCGATATCCCGATGTGTTAACCCTCTTGTCGGGATTTTACCCCTACTGTTCAAGAAGGTTTAACCCTCATGCATCTCTTAACGGATCCAACGACTGTCGGGTTTTTCTAGCTAAGATCTAATGGCTCAGATCTGTCGCACCTCGCACATTCTTCCTGTTATCCCCGATATCTAGGGATAACTAGGAGATCATGTCTCGAGGCCCACATGGTCCTAGACATGGAGTAC
>SNQJ01S0056848.1:0-13977 GCA_010110895.2 Picea sitchensis | reverse complement strand
CCTCTTGTGAGTTTCAACCTTGTGAGCATCAGAAAACAAAACACTTGCAAATAATCAAGTCTTCAAAAACCTATGCTCTGATACCAACTTGATCTAAAAATGAAGAAGACTTGTATTCTTGAAAATATTTGAAAGTTAAATTTATGTGTTAAAAGCAAATGGATCAACTTTGCAACACAACTTTAATAGGATTTACTCATTCAAGATGCATATAAACAACAACATAATCAATTAACAGAAAACACATAACACAACAAATGATAAAGGAGTTCACCCCTCTCTTGGGCTACATCTCCTGGTCCAACTTCCAATGGATAATTTGTATTATTTTCTCAAAGTGCTAAAAAATGTGCTTTACAATGCTCAAAATGCCAAATAGACTGCTCCAATAGCTTTAGAATGTCCAAAAACCCCTAGCTGGGCTTTTTCGGCACCTCGTTTGGCCAAAAAATGAAGTAGATAGGCTTCCTGGAAGTCTCCCCTTCAAGCTTGTTGTCTCTGCATCTACAAAATGCACCTCTCTTGGCTCAACCTAGCCCACACGCAATTTAAAGCATAAAAACTTGGCACCAGGCACAACCGCACAACCGGTCCAAACTATCAAACCGTTACGCGCTAGCCCTAACTACCAAGGCCCGTGGGCACATGGCTGTCACATGACCACGCGCTATACAACAGGGCTAAAGTTTAAACAATCGTTTGATAACCGTAATGTTAACCCGCGCGCATATATATGGTAGTCACATGGTATACCAAACCGCGCATATATTAAACGGTTATAACATGGTTACTGTGGGTCTAACCGCCGTGGCTCTAGTTGCATACAATACAACACATGACCATGGGTCGGGGCTTAGCCCCGGCCCGGTCCACACCCCCACATACATTTAAACAAATTTAAATACAATGCTTTGCATATATATAACAAGGAACATGTGTGGACGCGCCGGTTGGGCGCCCTTTCCCAAAGCTTTACCCTGCCCCAGAGGTCACGGGGTCAACTCCTGTTGAGTGCAAAGGTTTTAACTAACAAATAGGTGACATGTGGCAGCCTTTGATTGGGCCACGTGTCGCCATCCCATTCGCTGCCAACAAACACATCACATGCCAACTGCCCAATAACTGTCTGCCACATCAGCGTACGACCTGCCACATCATCCGTACAGCCTACCACGTCATCATCCGTATGGACTGTACAGTCATCATCCCTTTTTTCCCTGTTTGCCATTTTGAACAGAACGCGATATCTCTCGCTCCTGACGTCCGTTTGAACCCAAACGAGTTGCGTTGGGTTCGCAACGACGAGGCCTACGCTCTCGTTCATTTTGAAGCGATTCCAAACACTTTGAATTTTTGAGCAAAATTTGATCCCCTGATTAGAGCATAGGGAAGAAAAGTGAAACAGGGAAGGAAGAAAGAGTGGAAGAAGAAGAGAAAACACAAAGGAGGAGAAAAACATAGAAATAGAAGAGGAAAGAAGACAGAGGAGAAGATCCGCTCAACAAATAAGGAGAGAAAAAAAAATTAAGAAGAAGATAAATCCATAGGAGCTTTGAGAAGAATTTTTGGGTAGAGTAGAGAGAAATATACTCCAATAAATTAATTCAAATTGTGAAGGGGATTACTAGGTAAAATAGCTTGTAATCGTTCCACCAGAGATTGAAGTAATGAGGGAAGCTAAGAAGAAACAACCCTATAGGTTGTAGACATAAGAAGAAAACCGAGAGAAAATATAAGAGGAGAGAATATAGAAGCAAAGAATTTGTAGAGATAAGAGAGAAACAATTCAGAGAAGATGATATCATAAGAGCATCAAGAACAACTCATACAAAGAGGAGAACCCATGTTAAGCAAGAAAAGGTGAATTTGAGACTTAGACCAGCAGGCTCATTGTTTTGACGTTTTGTTGAATATTATGGACCCAAAATTTGGAACAATAGCAAGGAATCCCATACAGGCCTATGTGTAAAATTTTGAAGCCTTTAGCTTTTAGTATAAATACATTGATGGTGTTTATGTTTTTCCAATTATATGTGTGGGTTTATTTAATTGCATGATGCATGTTCTTCCAATTATCACTCTAAGTTTTAATTGGTATCCCTATTGCTAACTTTCACCTGCATGTTAGTGTTTTAACTAGTTTCTAGTAAGGTATGTGTGTAGTATTGATTAAGGAGAATAACTTGTAGTGTTGGGTATGTTGCATGTTCAAGGGTTTGTAGTAGGAAAATGAGGTATATTTGTGGTGGCATTCATCTTGCACCAATATTTGATGTTAATACGGTTTCATTTGCAAGCCAATCAAGGAAAGTAATAAGATGTTTTGGGATGCTTCATTAGTAGTAATAACAAACATTTCGTGTCATACTTGTGGACATTTATCTTGGGATGTTTTCTTGGTTTTAAATAAAAAAGATTCATTTTACATCCCAACTGCTACATAAATTACCACCCAAATGTGCAAAAGTGAAAAAAAATGAGAAATACAAAAATGAACTATTTTGGTGGCAACTTGGGTTGTAACTTGGGTGTCTCTAAAACCTTCTAGTGATGTTATACAAACCTTCCATATCCCATAATGTTATGTATTGTGGATGTATTTCCATCTACCATGTTTGCAAGGTCACAACTTAATGCCTTGTAGTGTTGCAATTATATCTTGCAAAATCACAACCCATTTTAAATCGTAGACTTATGCCATGAATATCAATGTTTCAGAGTTTTTTTTTGGAATTCTAGCATCCATTTTTAATTTGACATTTCATACCATATTGTTGTGGTCCATCATCGGGAATATTAATAATATGTGATGATGGACCATAATAATATGGTCTGAAAGATCGAATTAAAAATGGATGCTAGAATTTTGAAAAAAACCCTCAAACATCACAACCCATGTTGATAGAGTTGTAATCACATTTGTGAGGTTGCGAGAATATATTTACAATATCATAACCATGAGTTGCAAAGTCACAACCCATGTTGTAAATGTAAATATTCTCTAATTTCAACCAAAATTATTGAGAGACTTATCCATATATATTCTCTCATAAAATTAGATTAGTATGATTAGATTAGTTATCATACTAGATAGTATATATGGGTTAGATGTAAATAAATTCCCTTTTATGTGCAATTCGCATAGAGGGATGATTGCTTCACTTAATGAGACAAAATTCATTAAACATTTTATTTACTTCTTCGAATATTAAGGTTGACATCTAAATTGATTTGGTTTCTAAATTCAAATCCAGCATAGATTTCAAGCAATATTTCAAACCCCTTTTTTTAGTTTTCTAGAATGATTTCAAATCAAATGTCACAATATAGAGTTGTGGTGAAAGCTTACTTTATTTCTTTCATGTAGTGGATTTATATAAAAAAACGCATGCCTCACCTAACATTCTTATATAGAAAACCAGAACTCTTATAAGAAAATAGAACAGAAAGTTGTGAAGGAGCTAGTCCTTAAGTTGTAATTATTTATTGTTGATTCAATCACATTCTGTGTCTATTCCCTCTAATTGGTTGGAAAAAAACCTACAAATCATTAATTCTATTGGTTTACCCCGAACCATTTGACCTTGAATCTGTTGACCATTACCAGCATAAGCACTAGAGGGAACCTTGCATGTTGTGCATTCCTGACCGAATTCTATTGGTGGAGTGCACAAAACAAAGTAAAAGTTTTCAAGTAAATAGAAAAACTCATTGCATTTGTAAATTTAATGAAAATTAGCTTACCAACATATATATATATATATCTTAGTTTTTCATATATATATATATATATATATATATATATATATATTTTTATTTTTTATTTTTTTTTTCAGAAAAAAAAATTAATAACATTGTAATCATAAATTTCCACAAAGTGGACTATTTGCATATAAAAACATAAAACATGTTAAATGTAAAGTAAATTGTTATAGTGTATCTTTGGCAAGTGCGATGCAAACATTTTTTTAAAGAGTAACCAATGTCCATTCAACCACTACCATGGTCCATTCAACCACTACCATGGTTTCCTATAGTTAATTTTGTTCAACAATAGTAAATCCAAACAATAATTAATTTTTGAAAATTTGTATTTAATACTTGAATGTTGAATGTTGAATGTTGATGATCAAACACATAAGTACCAACTTAAAAGAATGCACCTCTGGTCTTTGAAATCATTAACAAAAAAATATAGTAAGGAGGAAGACACATGCTAACAAAATCATAGAAAAGCACACGGACCCTATGGAAGGATAAAATGATTAGATATGAAAATGTTGTAGTGTGAATTTTTTTTCCCACAGAAAATTTCTCAATATTTATATATGTTGTTCTCATAAAACATGTACATTGTTTGCTATTACAACCATATTCTTGAAGTATGATTAGTCTACCTAGACATAACCTTTCCCGGTAGTAACATAGACCTACCCTGAAGTCTTACATAAGTGCTAATTGCATATTTCCAGACTCAACAAAAAAACCAACCAGATTACAAAAAATAGAGTGTCCATGGTGACTAAAAGATAGCACAAAAAGGAAATTCCAGATCTCAGATTAAATGCGTCATCAACCCTTCTATACTCTCCAGATCATAGATAGAGACACATAGTTAGTGGGGGGGCCTCATGGCCATCCTACCATTTGTTGTAGTGGATCCTCCCTTCTAGCACCAATAATGCACGTTTAGATAGCACATATGCTTCCATATTCTCTTCCCTGTAGATATGATCAAACCTAATGATGTTGAATAAGGCTATAAGATCCCTGATCTTAGCCATCCAACCCATAAGAGAAGTTACTTGTAAATTTCTCTTGAATTTTAACCAATCTATCACAATCTTTGAATCCCCCAGAACATGAAGGTGATCAATATCCAACCGATGTGCTAAGGAAAAGGAGGCCCATACCCCAAGTAGTTCCGCCCTAGTATTTGTGCCCATCCCACAGTTGAAATTCCACCTGTAAATTGTATTTCCTGGGATCTTAATGATGCCCCATGCCCCACTTAGATTACCATTTTCTTGCGCAGCACCATCAAACCAACAACTAGATGCCAAAGTAATGTCTGGAGTCTTCTTGTTCCTTTTGTAAGTACTAATTTGTAAAGTTTGTCCGCTGAAAATTTTCACCAACCCTCTAATTTTGATGCCAACACCATGTACAGTAGGAGAACAATTTTCAAAAATACACCTATTTCTTTCCAGCCATATGTACCACCAGACCACTGATGGAAGTGTAATGTAAGCTTTTTCTAGTTTTAGCCAAATTTCATAGCAATTAGTTAATGAGTAACCTCCCTAAGAAGCAAGACTAAAAACAGTATGTAAATATTGCCATAGGTGGAGAGTAAAGGGGCAGTTTACAAATAAGTGTAAATTGGTCTCCTCTTCCCTATGGCAGAGTGAACAGATGCTCAACCCTTCCCATCCTCTTTTCCGCAATGAATCCCAAGTTAAGATTTTTTGCTCAAGGCCAACCAAGTGAATAGTTTAGTCTTGTATGCTAAATCCCATGACCACATCTGTATTCTCCATATTGCAGCCTGTTGTGGCCAGTATTTATTTACCATGACGTTATAAACATTTTTAACCGTGAGTAGACCCAACTGGTCACCACCAGTCCAGATTAAAGTATCTTCCCCAGACTATATATGGACACCCGAGTCAATAAGCGCTTTTACAAAGGTTTTCCATTTAGTAGCCACAAGACCCGTGAGTCCCAGTTCCTCGCTGGTTCTCTGCTGATTAGTAATGAAACCCCAGGAGGATTGTGCCTTAGATTGATACATATAGCGTATATTATTATATTTTAAACCCAACAGGATATCCCAAGAATGTAATGATGTGTTATTAATGCCCAGGATCTTGTCCAAACTGATTAGTATAGAAAATCTATTCATGGGCTTCCAACTTAACCAGTGTGTGATGAGAAGCAACGATTTCATCAAATTTTTCCATATGTGCGAGGCAGAAGGTTGTAGTATCGTAGTCGTTCTAAGCCAAGTAGCCATTGAGGTATGTGGAAGATATTTGTCTTTTATCACCTGATGCCATATCCCTTCTTTCATTAGAACACGCCAAAGGGAGTTTGTTGCTAAAGCACAATTGAAAATGAAGAGGTTCCTGAGTCCCCATCCTCCTAAGTGTTTTGGCTTTGCAAGTATCTCCTAGCTTCATAGATGTATACCGTGTTATTTTCTACTGCCAGTCCAAATAAAATCAAAGATCAATTTTCGAATCTTTGTGAGGATGGATATTGGGACCGCCGCGAGGGCCATCCAATATACATATTGTGTTTCCAAAACCGCTTTTGCTAGAGTGCAACGAACTCCAAGTGTTAACCAGCGGTTACACCAGTGTTTAATCTTATTTTCAAACTTTATGATAAACCATCTCCAGTCTTCAAAAGAGGTTTTTTCATCTTTTATGAAATACCCCAAATACCTAAAACCCCTTGATAACTTCATAAAATTATAAGTAAAAATATCCTTAAATCTCGCCAAATCTTCACCTTGTATCCCCACATGATGGAACGTGGATTTGTTAATATTAAATTTTAATCCTGAGGCACAACAAAATTATTCCAGTGAAGTTTTAATCATCATCCACTCTTCAATTGATGCATTTGTCATGATAAGCACATCATGGACAAAAATAAGAGGTAAAATTTGTATGACTCTGGAGACCTTGATCCCAGTCAGATTCCCCTCCTCTTGCAGTAAAATACTAAGGCTTTCCATAATAAGGATGAACAGTAATGGTGAGAGTGGGCACCCTTGACGAAGTCCACGTTCACTATGAAAAAAAGGGGAGGTCTCACCATTTATAAAAACCGAAAATGTAGCACTAACAACACAACTCATAATCCAGTTTATAAAAGTGTTATTAAATCCTATTTGTACTAGAATTAGATGCAGGAAATCCCAACTTACACAGTCATAAGATTTTTTCAAATCAGTTTTAGTAATATTTATTTTTCTTTTTTTCTTTGATGTTGTGTAAACATTTTTGCACCGTCCCAATGGCATCCAATATCTTCCTACCCTTCAAGAAACCCAGTTGTTTGGCTGACAGATCCCTCAAGAGGATAGGTTTTATTCTATTAGCAATCACCTTGGAAATCAACTTATAACATAATTTACAAAGTGCAATGGGTCTAAAATCCCCGAAAGTCCAAGGGTAATTCTCCATTGGAATCAACACCAGGAAGGTAGAATTTAGAGAGCTTTGTATCTTACCTCTAGTTCTAGAATCTTCAACTAGTTCCAACAAATCATCACCTACAAATTCAAAAAAATGAGTGAAAAATTCGACCGTCCAGTCGTCTGGGCCTAGACTTTTATCTTTTTCAAACAAGTTTAATATATCCCAGATCTCTTGCTTTGTGACAGGTCATTCAATGTGCACAATATCTTCCATAGTTACAAATCGAGGGAATAATCTGGCTAAGTTTACTTGTTCCATCGGTGCACGAGAAAGTTTTGCTACATACATCTTTTTGAAATATGTAGAGGCCTCTTTTTTTAATGCCTCTTGTGCTCTATGGTTCCGACCAGAATCATCATTAATCTCCCAAATGTGTTTCTGATTCCTTCTAGCGCTGGCGAATTTGTGAAAAAAATTGTATTTCAGTCCCCACACTTTAGCCAGATAGCTTGACTCTTTTGTCTCCAGTGATCCTCTTCAAGTAAAAGGATTGTATTATGCTCTTCTTCTAAGGCTTTCAAATGACAGGTTGTAGTAGTGTTCATCCCATCTCTCGACAGACCAAAGTATCCCACCATGATTTCCTCCTCCAAAGTTTTTATCTTAAGTAGCTTTCCACGTCATCTGTGCCTATCCCAAGATTTAATCTGATCCTTAAGAATCTTTAGTTTCCATACAAATCTCTATTGGATATCCGGTTCCACCAGATAATCAGTATCCTTCCAAACTTCTTTCACTATAGTTGTGAATTCCTCCTCTGCCATCCATGATGGGTTTAGCTTAAATGGATAAGCCACCGGAAACTGTAATAAGTAAAATTGTGCTATCATTGGTGCATGGTCGGAGATGTAGGGAAGCTCAAACCATGACCGATACCTTCCCTCATCATTTATTAAACTTTATGTATCCAGGATACAGTCTAACCTTTTTTCAATGCCTAGTCCCCTAGTTCTTCCATTCCTTGACTTTGGTACCATGTCATCAGGTACCAGGTCGACCAACAGTTGGTCCTTGATCAAAAGTTTAAAATAGTCATCATGTTTATCCAGTTCTTTCTCCCCATACCTTATCCGCACCTGTAGTGAAATTTAAATCTCCTACAAGAATCAATTTTTTAGCAGCCAACAACCCATTCACCACCAATCCAAAAATAATTGTCTCTCACTACAAGGATCATAAACATTACGTAAATTAATAACTCTGTGGTTTTCTAAAGTGATGCCAGTAAGTAAAATGCCCCCGCTACAAAGTGAAGGATCCATAATGAACTTGTTGGGGTCCCAAGTCACCAGGAGGCCACCCGAGTTACCCACCGATCTAACAACACATGAATACTAGCTAGGAACAAACTTAAACATAAACGGGTGAGCCTTATCCTCTTCTACAAGTGTCTCTTGTAAAAAGATAATGTCAGGTTTGACTTTAGTAAGTAATCTGTGCATGGAAGCCATTTTTCAGGGATTCCCCCACCCCTCTGATATTTAGAGTGAGTGAGATCATGATTTATCCTATGCAAGGGCTTTCATACCTCTGAGCACCCCAGTGTTAGAACTAGTAGTAGTAGTAAGGTCAGGTGTAACTGTAGTGAGGGTGGATTTTTTGTGAGCGCTTCTCGTCTTTATAGATGAAGTATCGTATCCCAAGCCTACTATGTGGATCTATCAACAAAGGTATTGCAATATACATATATATATATAACTCATACACACAGAAAACACTACAGTGAATTCAAAGAGGCCGAATTAACTACAATATTTTTTGTTATTGTTAAGGAAAATTTGCAATCATGAATGATCAACATTAATAACTAAGAGTATGACAATGTGATCCATACATAACATTAACATTTTTCATAGTACATAATTGCAATATGTGTGTTATTTAATTCATGTACCATTATGTAATGAATCTAGTGTTTTGACATGATTTAATGATATGTTTCATTCAATAAATTCCAATTTTAACTAATACCTCCCTTTTTTCCAACAAAAACTTACTCATTATATTGATATATAAATGTATCCTTCTCAAAATATACATATCTTAATCATAATAATACTGGTCCATAGTCCATGCTCATAATCATAAACTACCCCTGTACCAAAAGTACCAAAAAGTCACCAGAGATGAAAACCAACACGCAGGCTACAAAAAGACACTAGAAAAGAAAAAAAAAACAGTAGTCGCACGCCCCCAAAGGACCCAAAGGACCTCAAAGTGTTAACCAAACATCACACGCCCCAAAGGACCTCAAAGTGTTAACCAAACACTGCATGCCCCCAAAGGACCTCAAAGTGTTAACCAAAACACTGCACACCCCCAGTGAGGACCTCAAATCTCTGGCCCATAGCCTCTTCTTGCCAATGAGGAGAGGTCAAGAGAGGTCGAAAAAAACTGCAAACACGTCCATGAGGGGAAAAACCCAACACCCACAATAAATGGAAGAAAATATGTAGAAGTCAGCTTCAACTATGAGTAGACATGAGACGACGGACAACAAACACCCACCGCAACTAACCCCCGAACCGCCACTGTCACAACTCAGAATAGCCACCATTGTGCACCCGAACGCATGAGCACAAAGAGAAGAGGGGGCCATATGCAGAGCTGTGTCAAGGGAAATCCTCGCAAGCTCAGAAGACGCATGAGGTCTGTGTGTGGGATGTGGCTAGAAAACCCTAGCCACAGATCCCTCCCACTCCTCTGCACCACATCCCAATTAACCTCCCTCAAAGCCATCCCGCTCCTCTGCACTGCGTCCCGATTAACCTCCTTCAGTGCTCTCTCGCTCCTCTACTCCACGTCCCAATTAACCTCCTTTAGAGCTCAGAAGATTTGTTGTGTGTCGGATGCAGCTAGAAAACCCTAGCCGCAGAGCCCTCCCACCAACTCTAACTAATACCTCCCTAATGAGGCATGATAAATCAAAAATTTATTCTAAATATAAACCAAACTTCATTCGGGAAAAAATAAACCAAACTTCATTATTTTGAACAATGTTGAAAATCATGTAATAAAATACTTATTATTTGTTTTGAGGCATTCATAGTATTCATCATTTTGTATCTATTTATGGCATACCAATGTTATTGTCAATGAAAATAGTGTTGTTATGGCCAACACCATATAAATTATGGTTATCATTGTGGGAATTTCTCTTAAACATGCAATTGTACTCATTGATATATATGCCATGTGTATAGGATTATATAATGATGCCATAAATATCATATACGAAACATTTATAGGATGTGCCATATACTGGGGATGTGTAATAATCTCTGCATTCTTTAATAAATGTACAATGATTCTTATACATTTCTCAAGACACATGTCATTGCAAAGACTATTAAAATTAAGGATGGGACAACATTAATTGCATTCAAGGGAAATGCCCAATGACCAACAATGATTTGTAGTGAAGCAACCAACTTTGAGGCCTTCCTATTATATACTCTCAACATTCAAAATACACAATGGAAATGACCCAGTGGTACTCTCAACATTCAAAATACACAATGGAAATGACCCAGTGGAAAACTATGATTTGTAGTGAAGCAACCAACATTTTGGCCTCCATGTTGTATACTCTCAACATTCAAAATACACACTTAGTAAACAATATTACAATGAAACGGAGATACCTTATATGGAAAACATGAAGTAGTTTGTGCTTTGCTACTCTTCATAAGTTTCAATTTTCTGTTTACAAACAAATAAGTTAATAGTTTCCAATGGAAAACTAATCTTCATAGGTTACAATGAAACAGAGATACCTTATATGGAAAACATGAAGTAGTTTATGCTTTGCTACTCTTCATAAGTTTCAATTTTCTATTTACAAACAAATAAGTTAATAGTTTCCAATGGAAAACTAATCTTCATAGGTTTCAAGTTAAGTAGTGTATACTTTGCTACTCTTCATAGGTTTCAAGTTTCTATTTACAAACAAATAAGCTAACAATTTCCATTGAAAACTATTCTTTATAGGTTTCAAGTTTTTATTTACAAATAAATAAGCTAATAGTTTTCGTTGGATGATGTGTATATATATTAGTTATTCAATATAAGTAAATTTTATGTTGCAATGTTTATTGTGGTGCAACCAAAAATTTTAGAGTGGAATATGACATTAACACTTGATGGTAAAATCTCATACTTCTACTGTGATAAATTGAGGGATTGTGTCTATCTTTCTAAGCATATAATTTTTTTAAATATGAATATGATCTTATCTCTTAGGAAACACACATTGATTGTGGCATGTATTCATAAGCTAAATGTTAGTTCTCGACATTTATAAAGAATGACTAGAAATTTAGAATTTCAATAAAATCCATCATTGCAATTTACCATCATTAGTCTAAAGTACACTAACCTCCCTTTGACCAAAGTCAAGGACCCTAACTTGTGACGCATTTCCATATCCTCTTTAGAAAGAATATGTGCCCTATGCTGCTAACAATAATGCTATTATTATTTCTAGTTAGGTGCACAATGCTATGAGCATGCAATAACTTCTTTGAATGGGTGTCTCTCACCTCTCTTTCATTCATTAACATCAATTCCATACCCATTATTCAATTTTGTATCTTGAAAAAATAAATCTTGATTTTCCATGTCTTCTTTTCTTGGAAACCATTTATTGAATCTGATATTATGTTATGAGGTATGTATTATTCTTGGTCAACAATAGAAACCATCATCAAATTAGAGATCTATGATATTCCATCGATCTTGGAGATTTGCAATATCACTATTTCACTTGCAATCTGCTAATGGTAGCATAAACCACCATAATAGGCATGTTCAAATCAATTCATAATGGCATTATTATTGAGATTTACTAGGTAATCTTATTTTCAATGGAATTTATTCTAATCATGCAATTAATGAAATTACTCACTAGCTTAAGCTCTTGAATTATTACCGACATTTTATTTGTTTATTGATTTTATCTGTGTAACTTGGGAATTTCAACATTATGGATATACCACATGTTAATAGATTTCCTGAATTCAATCAATAAAATGAACATAGCCCACATAGCCAATGGAATAAGAAATTCACCTTATTTGCATGGTGTAATTAGAAATTCCTCACTAATTGCATTATGTTATGCAAGACTGAGATAAAATTTTATTGCATGCTATTTACCATTGTGAGAAGTTGGGGAGAATAATTTGAAGTATTCATAGTATTTGTTTATCAAAAGGGTAATTGTTACCATATAAAAAACAATAACAACTAGTAAAGCAAAGAAAATGCAGAGGAAAAAAAAACTAGATGTAGGAAATTATATAATAAATAGTCAATAGGATATTGAAGAACACAAGGGTTAGGGAGGTCCATAGATGATTTTAGGGGCTAAATTTCACCAATGGGATAATTTTCCATTGTTTTTCCCCAAAAAAGATTCTCCAATTCCCATTTTTCCTAAAAACGATTTGCCCAAATTTCATAGAATAAAATAATTTTACCTTGAAAATAGCCAAAATTTTATAGAAACTATATAAAATTCTTGGAAATTTGAATATTTTTACCAAACTATCGCCAAACATTTTACATTTTTCATATTAAGGACTAGTAAGATTAGCCTAGGTTTCTACATTGTAATATAAATTTCCATCCTTAAAATTATCCCCGAGGAGGCCATCAGAAAAAAAGTGATGTCTAGTGGAGGTGACAAACATGGTTGAGTATAGATGACACTCTCAATGGAATGTTGCATAGGTGGTGCCAGTGGTATCCCCACTCGAGTAATGGATAGGAGAAGATGTTCCATGGTATTGGAGTCGATCAAGCTCATTAGCTCTGTCAAGAAACAATATATTGGTGTGATCAATGTGTTGGATATTATCCTCCATATTATAGAATATGACATTGGGATTGATGTGGAGGCCAACCTCATGTATGTTCCTAATTACACTATCATTGGGAACTCTTTGGAGGGACTCATCGTATGGACCATCAATCATTATATTAGATACGCCATTGAGTTTCTGCTAGACTCCTATAATTATACATGTGATAAGTGTGTATATAAAAAGCAAATAGGACCACGTCTCATAGAGTACTACTTACTATTTCAGTTTACACTTGAAAGGCATTTCAATAACAAGAAGCACAATAGTCACAAGCATCACATGTGTTGATTTCACACAGTCAACTAAGGGAACAAAATCAACTACCATATAATCCAAACTATAAGAAGATTGTACATCTGTTAAACATTTCTAGGGATAAGTTAATGGTAGATGGTCATAATATTGATGTCATGGAAACTACTCAATGGAAAATTTTGAGAGAATAGCATGACAAATTAGGTAGGTTGATTATGGAAATTGAATGTAGTTAAAAAGCTCATATCAATGTCCCAAAAAAACAACTAATACTTATTTCTATTTACTTTTATATAAAAAAAATTCATTAATTTATCATGCTAGTAGTCACTATGATCATACATACTTGATAATTCTTAGAGATTTAGCAGACTTAAAGAATGAGATCATTGTAATCAACCATTGAAATCAATCGGAAGAAAGATTGCCAAGATCTCCAAATTGGTATTACATGAAAATTCCATTAAAATCTCAATTTGAATCCTATTTCCATTTGGGTTCTTTAGAGCCCATAATGTCTAATCCAATAAACTATGGATTTCTTATTGTTAAACCCCAAAAGCACATATGTCTAATTGGCTTAATATCTTGTATACACATGTTGAATTTCATGCTACTAACAATTACTATGCTTAGCCCAATTG
>SNQJ01S0056846.1:22833-43751 GCA_010110895.2 Picea sitchensis | reverse complement strand
CTTTTTACCAACCTGAACATCACTAGTTGACGAGGTATCATCGACATGAACGACATAGGCCAATGACTTGGAGAACCACATTTCTAAGACCTGGGTAAGACCGGGGCAATCCCTCAGAAATTGGTCACCCTTACAAAGGCTGGAAGGGAATTTGGGTTTTGGATTCTTCATTTTAATCTTGTTGACCTCATCAACACTCCCAGTACTATTAACAGTAACTGGTTTCTTAGAGCCAACATCTGATGATGTTGGTGCCTTTGTCATTTTCAGGTTCTTCTTCTTCTTCTCTTTCCGTTTCTTATTCTTCTGATCAACATGGCTACTTGCTTTAGAGATTTAACTATGTGAAGAGGGAGAAATGGAAGGAGAATTGATGGAGGAAGAAGGCGAAAAGTTGACATGAGCCTGATGTGTGGGTGGTGTACCGACATCTAAAGTATCAGGTGCAGTTGAAATATTGGGAGGATTTGCAATCATCGGAGTGGGGAACAACCAAACTGGTAATCCAATAGTGAGTCAGGGAAGACTTAGTGTGGCAACATATGGAGGACCAAAGTTTTCAAATGAAGGAAAGGTATAAGGTTCCCCAGGAGAAGGGGTTCCTCCATTGGTACTCCCAGGATTCGATGCCATTAACATTGACTCGACCTAAGGTCCACTATGTAAAACAAACAACACACGCTACGAATCTAAGAAGAAATCAATCAAACAAACCTTCCTACGATGAAACCACTGGTTGGTGATGAAATCCAATGTCGCGAGATCAAAATAGGAAGGGGCGGGGATAGAGTGGGTGGATCAGTTACGTTGGCGACCTGCTTAATGAACTTACGCCTTGGTGAAAGCTTCCACGTAGTAATTGTGGATTTACCCTCCAAGGAGCCCGAGCGAGTTTGACCAACATCTGTTCCAGGTACAATGAGACTTCCCTTCACTGTCACCTTGTGTGGGACCCTAAATATTGTGGCTACTAAGGTCACGAACTCGTAGTCAACCCCTGGGTGGGTACAATCGACAGTCCAGTCGGAACATATGCGAAGGATAAGAAGTCTAAAATCAACTTGAAAGTATTCCACTCAACATTGTGGGTATATCTTCCAGTGATCCCCAATATATGATTCGACCACTACAAACAGTTGGGCCACGGAGGGATAATCTCCATAACTCACTCGACTGCGATCTCGTGCGTAACCCCTGTGTGAGAGGGGGATCCCAAGCAGACTAATACGACAATTGGATTTAATTCTCCCTACCGCAATATACTAAGCTTGTTTGATATCTTTGGAAAGTTATCCTTTCAACCTATTCCAAAGCCCTACACCTTAAACTAATGTAGGTTTTCTAACAAAGATGTAAAAAGTCTGATAAATTTTAGTTAAGCGTTGATTTTAATGGCTGTTGTTTACTCAGAGGGTGTATGAAAGTGAAACTGATGGAATGATGACTCAATCCCCAAAAATATGCATGAAATATGATAAGAAATTGTTTCTTTCAATGAATACATATTTAAGGGAAAAAGGAAGAGTCATTTTCACTATCAAACACTTGATAAGGAATGCCCTCAATCAATTTTGTTTTCAATAAAATCCAATATGATGCTACAACATTTCAAAAATGAAAACTAATATGCAAACTAATCATTAAGATGTACTTTTTTCATTTGTATGCGATAATCAATTCAATGTAAAATTTCTCCTGCCAACTACCATTTCAGATCAAGGAGATTCAGACAACAAAATGAAGATTTCGCACAAACAACACACCCTTTGTTTGCGATCAAACAAGAGAAAGAAAACCAAAAATGAAAAAGGAAGGAGAAAGAGATTGGATCATATGACCTCAAAGAGCCAAATGAGAAGAGTTACAAACTTCAAATGTCCTTCACTAGAGTTCTCGCTTAGTCAGATAGGAGAGAAGAAAGCAGGGGATCGATTTCAAGATTTCAACAACAAAAACTCAAAAATAAGAAAGGAGGTCATAAAATATGAACAACAAGGTGTTTACTTCTCAGGAGGAAGCATGTCAAAGGTCAAAAGAAGAAGCATTGAATCACAAAGCAGCTCAGCAAGTGAAAAAAATAGGGTTTGGACCTCCAAAAAATGCAATTTTTGAAGAGATTTTGGGAAAAAAGGGGTTGGCGCTCTGGTATATGGGACACTAGAGAGTTATAAAGCTCTGTACAGCAACTTAAGGGACTGTTGGCACTCTGCTAACAAGGAAGGGGAGCGTTGGAGTCCTAAAGCTCAGAAAAAAGTCCAAAAACCCAAAATTTCAATCAAGTTTTGACAATCAAGATGAGTGTGATGGGGTAAAGAGTCAATCAGTAAGTGCAATCAGATATGAAGGGGTGAACAAGGTCTAAGAGGAAAAATCAAAACCAAAAAGTTCTAATTTGATTTCTCCCCAGTGGAGTCGCCAGCTTCTGTTGTAGGAAAATCTCCCTGCGGAAAGGTAGATTGCCTCAAAGAGCTAGACCCTAAACTCTAAGACAGAAAGTGCTTAACGTGGACACTGAATTCCTTTCAAATATATACAAACTAATGCATGAGAAGGAAGGAGAATAGAAGTACCTCTTTATCGACATTTTTCCCTGCACGCTCCAAGTCGAGCTCCAATATTTCGCTCCTCGCTGAGCCCTATAGACAAACAAAGTATGACCACTTCCTACTCTATTGATATTAGCTTGAAAACAGATCTATCTATCAGCGATAAGTTCATGTAAGATCAAACACAAACTAGAAAGAAACAAGCCAAGCGTGTCATATTAATGAGAGTAACGACAACACTACTTATAATCGTAGATGCGAATGCGACAGCTTCGTCAAGTCCCCTTTGTCTAACCCTTGCTCGAAAGATCCATGACCTGGATGATAACAACTTCACTGATCACTCTCCTTTATCTGACTTTATGTTTTGTATGAGATCATAGGTTTCATGCTAGCAATTCTTCCCCCTGTTCCAACACCACTTATGAGATCATAAGTTTGGTGTGATTCTCCTTTTTTCAGTCCTCTTTCACCATTAGAAAGATTGCTTATATAGCCTTGGAGAGGCTTTAACCACTTGAGATATCCTTGGGGAAGTTGAGGATTTTCCTCCTTCAGTTGAGGATCTTCCTTAAGATCATGGCTGGACTAGGGATTCGAATCCAACTGTCTTCCAAACTTGAAAGATCCTTCCCTTATTCTCCTCAACGAGCCAACCACTACCCAGATTAGATAGCACTCCCTCAAAAGGGGCATCAAGGCGCTATAGTGCTCCCTAGGAAGCTTGAGGGGAGCGCTAGCGCTCCAAGGATGGATAATTCTCCTTCAGAGGGGAAATTGGGAATTATAACGCTCCCTAAGACCTTATAGGGGAGCACCAACGCTGTTGAGGCTGATATAGAGGAGCGCTAACCTTCAAAACCCTTGTTTAAGAGCTCCTTTCAAGTGATAAGAGTTCCTTGACTTCAGTTAATCATTCTCCTTCCTCCAAATCAAGTGTCTAAGTTATTCTAGATGTCTCCTTGGTGTCGTCATCATGGAAGTATGCTTTGTTTGATGTTTGCAATAGTTGTGAATGACATGTGACACTTGTGACAGTTGAGAGGATCATGCGACACTTACGACACTTATTGAAGTGAGCAATATTGAGGTGTAACACCTAGGACATGTAATATCTGAAGAAGGTATTGTAGCTGACCCAGAGCACATAAGAGCCATCATGGAATGGCCTATACCTAAGGATGTGGAAGACATCTAGTCATTCATGGGAATTAGCGGTTACCATCGCAGATTCATCAAGGGGTTCTATAAGATTGCATACCCAATCACATCCATACAAAAAAGGGGACAAAGTTTACTTGGTCATAGAAATGTGAGGACATTTTTAATAAGTTAAAAGAACTATTAACAACTGGACATATTTTAAGGGTAGAAAACCCTGATAAAGACTTTACAGTTTGCATTGATGGGAGAAAAAAAGGCTTGGGAAGTGTCCTAACTCAAAAAGGGCACGTTATTTTTTTAGATTCATGAAAAATAAAAGAGCATGAATGAAACTATGTCACACATGAATTGGAATTAGCAACTGTAATTCATGCGCTAAAAATGTGGCAACACTATTTAATGGGAAGAAGATTTATGTTGTTGACCGATAAAAGTGGTGTGAAATTATTATTCGGTCAACCAAATATTAACACAAGGAAAGAAAGGTGGTTGGCCTTCTTGAGTGAATTTGATTTCGGGTTAAGACACATCAAGGGTAAAGAAAACAAAGTTTTAGATTCTTTAAGTAGGAGAACTAATGGATTGTTTGAAATAAGTAATAGTAGAACAAAAAGTGAAATTGAACAAAGGATAAAATCTACAAGTGGTAATGACAAAAAATACATCAAAACGATAGTATATTTACAAGCTAATGCATAAAAGTTGGACAAAATAGATCTGATTTTTGATAGAAATGGACTGCTAAGATTCAAAAACAGGGTGTACATTCCATATTCTGGTGAATTAAAGCTAACAATTTTGGATGAAGTACACAAGAAGCCATATTTTGGTCATCTGGTATACTAGAAAATGGTAACAACATTGAGGAAGTTGTTTTATTGGCCTAACATGAATGGTCAGACAACTAAATACTTATATAAATTCCTAGATTGTCAACAGGTGAAGGCTAAATATCAAAATCCAACAGGACTGCTACAACCTCTACCTATACCAGAATGGAAGTGGGAGACTATGTCACTGGACTTTATCACAGGTTTGCCTAAAATTCAAAAGAAAAATGATTCGATTATGGTAGTGATTGATAAACTTAGCAAGTCTGCACATTTTATTGCTATGAAATCTACTTATAAAGTTATTAACTTGCTGAAATATTTACGAAGGAAATATTTAGATTGCATGGTATTCCTAAAATGGTGATTTCGGATAGAGATGTCAAATTTACATCAACATTTTGGAAAGAATTATTTGCAAGGCTGAATACTAATCTGAATTTCAGCACAAGCTACCATCCAAAATTGGATGGGCACACTGAATGAAGAAACCAAATTGTGGAAGATATGTTACAAATGTACGTAAGGATGAAACTAGATAAGTTGGAGGAATAACTACACTTAGTGGAATTTGTGTACAATAATGGCTATCAGACACCAGCTAAGATGAGCCCCTTCAATGTATTGTATGGCATAAAATGTACAACTTAGATTAGCTGGGATAACCCAATTGACAGACTCATGATAGGACTAGAAATTCTCCAGGAAATGGAGAAAATGGTAAGAAAGGTACAACATAATTTAAAACAGGCACAGGACAGACAAAAAAGCTACATATATTTGAAAATGAGACACCAAGAATTTCAAGTTGGAGACCACGTGTATTTGAAAGTCAAATCAACAAGAAGTTCATTGAAGCTAGGAAATTGATCCAAGTTGGCACCTAGTTTGTGTGGCCCCTTCAAGATCTTAGCTCCAATTGGACCCGTGGCATATCAACTTGCACTCCTTGCAAATTTAAAAGTTCATAATTTTTTTCATGTTTCTTTGTTGAAAAATTATATTCATGATCCTATTGACATCATGATTGATTGGAACATTGTGTAGGTGGAACTAGAAGGCGAGTTCCAAGAGGAACCTCTGTGCATTCTGGATAGGAAAGAAGAAATACTATAGAACAGAGCCATCGACCAGGTAAAAGTGCAATGGAAGCACTTTAGTCTTGAGGAGGCCACTTTGGAATTGGAGGAAGATTTCCAGAAATCTTATCCAACCCTCTCCCAAGAGAGGAATGAACAATGAGGAAAATGTTGTACTAAAGGGGGAGAGGATGTTATATCCCCAAAAATAATTAATTATTAAAGTTTGTTTGCACTTAACAATAATTTTTTGTTTCTGGCAAATTTGTATTTGAATTTCTTTTTCCATTTATGGAAAATTTGAATTTGGAATTGCATTAATTGTGATTAATTATTTATGAATGTTGGGAAAATATTTGATTGCCCAACTAACTCTTTGACTGTGACACATGTAAAAGAGAAATGTTTTTATATATTAATTGTTGGAGGACAAATGGAACAGCCAGGTTGAAAACAACTGACCATGACTCCATGAGTGGGAATAGACTTGAGTTACCTTAGGGATAAATTTTTCAAGTGGAAAATGAGGAATTGGACCACCAGCAGCCCCTGAAAATTAGGGATTTGTAAAGATGTGAAAATTCCCAAGGAGGGAAAAAGACCTAGGCACAAGATACTCATGATATACAACATATGGGGGAGGCACGATGTTTCTTAGTATGTTGGAGAAAAGATATCACTTGTTGTTATGAACACTGTTTAGTGTGAGGCAATGTAGTTTTATGATCTGAAGAGAGGATTGTAGCAAAAGAGGATGATTGGAATTCACCCTTATGGACTCATGGTCAGGCTAGGGGGTCAATGGAGCAAGTAATTTGGCTTTTTTTTTCTATGGTTGGGTGGAAATTGGTTGTTCCATTTGTGTCCCAATGTCTTATTCAGACATGTACATCTATTTTTTTGTCTTTTTAAATGTTTTGTTGATTATTAGGTGACAAAATGAAATGGTTATAGGATAATTATTTTACTTGTTAGTTATACTCACTGAGTAAAGATAGGAAAGATATTGTGAGTTCTAATTGATAATGAAGTTGAGTTATACATGTATAGATAGTAATATATGTATATGCTTAACCAGACATAAAGAATGTTAGAACTCTTGTTGTGTTATCGAAATTTACAAGTGAATACATTCTTCTATAGAAGATAATTGGGTTCATTTACATGTATCCATATATATATATATACAAAATACCATTTTAGTCGTTGTACGGGTACCATAAAAAGTAGATAAAGAGAATAAGAGACATCCCTTATGAAAGGAAATTAAATTATATATGCGATGGTCCATAGACAATTAGAGATTCAATAGTCTACATAATACATGCTACCACAATTGTTTAAAATTGTTGAATTGTATTCAAAATAGGGTTTCCTTTACAACCTGTTTATTCCATTAAAGAATTAAATTACAAATAACCAGTTTATCCATGAAACACTTGTTCAAAATTATCATAGTAGAGTACCCTAGGGTAAGGACTTTGTACCACTAGTAAATAGAACCTGAGGAGTTTTAAATTGAATGCCAAGATTTTGAAATCAAATACCTTTTCGAGCAAGGTGACCCCCTTGATCTGTTTCCTTCAAAGTGATTAATCTTGCAAGGGGAAAATCAATAAGTTTTAGTAAATTGTGTTAAAGTAATCAAACGAAAATAAATATTAAAGATTAAGAAAATGAATAGTACTTAGCTTATAGCTGGCATGGAAGAAGTTCCCCAGTGAAATTGAAGAGACGATCTGTCGAGATTCCAATGGGAAGAGTGGACCCAGGGATGGCTGATGGGTACCCTCACAAAGAAAAGAGGGTCCCATCATTAGTTTCGTAATAGAAAGGAACTACCTTTATACGCCAAAATGTAAAAAATTAATTAAAATGTTCTAAACATTTAGTATTTTTCTTAACCATAATGATAAATTTCACACAGTAAGGTCACATGTCCCACAAAGTCATACCCTTCCCAATTCGGGATTATAGACAAAGTTTGTGGAACATTTCTGCCATAAATAATGAAACTTACGAGTTTCTAAATAAAACTCAGTCAAGAACGCAAGTATAACTTAACTTAAAATACACATTACGAACCTACAATAATCACTCCTTTTTGTCAAAGACAATGTGCCCAATAGAGGAGACTTAGATGGGATTCTGGAGATACTTCACTTACTAATGTCTTTTACGCAGGAGAAGTACATACAGGCTAATTTAAAACACATTCAAGAAGAGGGAAATTAGGGTGAATTTTTATATAAGCATGCATGATGTATAAATTCTTATGGAACTTATTCACAGAAGGAAGTCTTATGACTTTAACAATTTATGTATAAGTATGTGAAATGTGAATAGATTAAGAGGAAATTCTTACATGCTAGTTAATAAATTTCCACACATGGGTAAGAAAACCTTATTACATACATAGGGGACAATTTTACGAATTTACACCGTGTAAAATGAAGGTGAAATAATTTACAGTAAGATCTCAGGATGTGTATTCTGAGTTAAAGAGCCGATAGTTCAGGTTTCATGCCATCATTTACTTTTAAGAATCCAGGAGATTTATCGCATGGTAATAGGAAATAATGGCATACAATTTATACATACAGTGAACACCATAAGAGAATTTAATAGTTAGTATAGGAAACCAGAGAAAGATTTAACCACGGTATTCTTAAGAGATAGGTATGTCGTGAACAATTTAAATAAAATACAAGCATAAACAATAAGTATAAGATTGAGGTCACAGCCTAATGACATGCCAACAAACCATTAATATTATTATGGGAATAAATCTTGAACGAGAAGGTCAAATTGCTTGTATAAAATTCAGACAGGTCTCGAATGAAAACCATGAAGAGAGGGTGTTTACAATCGCTAGAAATGCTAACTCAAAAATATCGTAACTCACCATGATTTACCCAATGGGGATATACCACATAGAGCGTGGATGTAAACGATATTGAGAGATTAAGTGAAAGAAAAAGGAAAGAAACCCAAATTTAGAAATTGTTGGGGACAATTACACAGATGGTCATGAATATGACTACCATTACAAACTAACTCTTCTTATTACAAGATAACATAAGCGATATAGTTTTTCTTGGGGTTACCTAGTATAGAAGGAAAACTAGTTGGTCGCATGCCCTCCTTTTCTTACACAGAGAAAGTATACTCCAATTCGTCAGTCATACACTTAGAGAAATCATTGAAGGTTTAACGCTTGGGCATTTTTTCAAAATGCATAGAGCCATAGGGAAATGCAACATTAGTTACCCAGAAACCTTCACAGTGTAGAGTAGTGGTGATAGGATGTTCGTAGTACTCTGGACATGTGAATAAACCAATATGGTGTGCCAACATTCAACACGATAACCTAACAACCAGTACATTGCATAACCCTTCTTAATTGTCGACCAAGGGATTAATGTGTTTACGGACAGACTTAACATCACCTTTAACCTAGCTCACCATAATGCATTTAGTGTTGGGCCATGTCACCAGGTCGGGTGGGCATTCATGCTCAACATATAAGAGTTAAGGATGGGTTAAGTGTGTTACGAGTCTTAGGGTTATGACCTGTCACTCCTAACTGGAAGCCAACCCTTTAAATGTTTAACACTTGTATATCGAGCAACCCTTTATTACAACTCGCATGTACTAAGTTCAAATAGCTACCATGTTAAAGTTTTTAAAATAAAAACTGATGAGACATGACCACTATATATAATAGTTAGAATGTGTATATAGTAAGAGTAAGGGTTATTTTAAGTGGACACATTTTTATATATAGCAATGTTAAGAATCTAATGTAGTGAATCGATTACCTTCCATACAATATCAAAGGAATAAGGCTACTTGTATGACCATATATATATATATATATATATATATATATGGAGTGAGGATTTTATAGCCTATGATAAATCCAAACAATCTCTATACATGTTATATAACAATATAATAAGAAAACTTAATATATAGGGTTATTTTTGGTAAACTTAAAGTACTCATATATTGGATACAAAGTGGAAGGTGCGAACTCTTGATTAAAGATAGATCTTTTGATAAAACCACTTTGATAGATCCTATATGATAAAAGTAGTACCAATGTTAGGATAGGGTTACTATAGGCCCTTTATGGACAAAATAAGACTTACAGGTTCACTTTTGATATTATAGTTTTCATGAACATATAAAAAATAGCCTATTATGTTAAAATGTTGAGTGTATTGATCAATTTTGCATGTACTGAATTATTATAATAGGTACGAATTCACCTAGAAAAATTAACTATATTGTTATTAGTGGCTTGTAACTATGAGTAGGTATATGTTGTATTCTGATAGCGAAAATAATAGATTTAAGATGGATCAAGCATATCAGAGTAAAGAAGTTTTAATGCACCTAACATATTTTTTTTTAATTTGGTAAATTTGGGGTACATTACAAATGGCGCCAAGAGAATACTTATGTTTCTCGAGTTAACTCACATGTATCAAAGAGACAAGGACATAAATGGAATATAATTCATATATGATATGACTAGTTAAGTGTTGGATGCAACGCCAAGTCGTTCATGTCAAGACATGTTAATAAAGACACACCAAAATTTTCATAGGCTAAGTGTGGATTGATTCCACCAAATTGTTAGCATGGAAACCATAGTTTTATTATATACATGGTAATGGAAATCCTTAACCTTGGAACTAGGTATAAATATATTTGTAATGGAAAACAATAGGATGGAATATTATGTAATTATGTAAGGGTTGTGGAATGGAGTCTCATGAGGTTATGGACTATTCAAGCCATATATGATTTCAGGGGATAATTTTTGCAAATGGGATAATTTTTCATGGTTTTTCTCAAAAAAAGATTCTTTAATTCCCATCTTTTCTAAAACATATTTGCCTTAAATTCCACAGAATTAAAAAATTTTACCTTAAAAATCACCAATATTATATAGAAACTATATAATATCTTTAAAATTTGAATATTTTTACAAAACTATAGCCAACATTTTACATTTTTCATATTGACAACTAGTAATATTGTCCCATGTTTATACATTTTAAAACAAATTTCCATCCTTAAAATCATATGTGATTCAAAGTTAATAAATAATATTAATAATTAATAAAGAGTAGTATACAAGTGTAAAAGAACCACATTTAATATGGATCATGGAATATAAATATATAAATTATTAATGAATACATAGTCAATGGATATATTATATATATATATATATATATATATATATATATATATTGGGCATTACCAACTCAACGAAGAAGATCAATATTTGAACTAATGTAATAGTTGAAAAACATATATCTCATGGAATACAAAGAATGATAATTATAGATTGTAAAATTCAATAAATTTAATTAACTTGCATACATGTGAAGTAATAGTTGCTCGAAAAGGATAACTAGACTTGATTGAATAATAATAGTGACTTGATAATCCACTATTTGATAGATTAACCTAAAAAGAAACAATGGATAAAACATAATTACATAGTAGCATTGTTGAGAGTATAGTGAAATACATGAAGAACAATAGTCTGATAAATGTATCACCTACTAGATGACAATAGATTATTATTCTATCACCTGCAACAAACACATGGAAGAAACCGTTGAAGAAAACATTTGGGTTTTTTCAGTGTATGGTAATTCCATTTGGGTTGACAAATGCACTAACCACAATCATGAGGATCATTAATGACCCACATCTAGGTAATTTTTTGTGATTTATTTGGATGATATATTGATATTTAGTAAATATTGGAAAGAACATATGAAACATGTGTGCAAGCTACTTGACGTGTTGCATGAACATAAGTTGTAAGTTAAGGAAGATAATTCCGTATTTGGCCGACTTCCATCAAATATTTGGGATTCATATTGTATATAGAAGGTGTGCATCCATATCCCTCTTGGGTGCATTGTTTGGTGAAATAGTTAGCATTAGTAAATGTGCATGATTTTAAAAGTTTTTATTGGGGTCATCAATTTGTACAGGAAATTTGTCTCTCACTTCTCCAAGTTGTTCAACCCTCTACATCAATAGTCACATCAAGAAAAAATATGTGTACTAGATAAGTTGAGTGACATTTTCTAATATTGGAGACAACATTGTGTCAATTCCCTATTCTATAGATGATTGACATGAACCAACCTTTTGAGATTGAGATGGATGCCTCTCAATTCACCATTGGGGTTGTAGTTAAACAAGGAGGTCATCCAATAGAGTATCACTCTGAGACAGTTCCAAAGTCAACTAAAACACATATGGAAAGGAATTCTATATCTTGTTGCAAGCACTCAATTCATGGTGCCACTACATTAACTGAGTAATATTCAAGAACAACACCATTTAAAGTGGGAGACTTATGTTGAACAGTTCTACTTGGTTATTAAATATTAGAGGGATACCTCTAACAAGATGGTGGACTTGTTAAGTTAGCCCCCAAAACAGGTTATGCATATTTTAGAGGTTTTTTCTATAACGTATGATGCATTTAAGAACACGTATGTTATAGATCCATGTTCAGGTGAAGTTTAGGGACCTACTATCATAAAAAAAACTCCCTTTCTGGACTACACTATCTCTGAAGGTTGGATCTACAAACTCAATCAATTATGTGTGCCAAAGAAAAAATATTATCTCATTCTCATACTCGAAGCACAATACTCTTCATGGGGAATTTAGGCAAAACCAAGACCATCATCAATCTCCAACTCCATTTATAAGCGTGCACTTCCCAAAAAATGGAAAAGATCATCAACACGTTCTCTCTATGTTCACAAAATAATCTAGCTAACCATCCGCATGGTCTATGCCAATATCTATCCATGCATGGTCTCTACCAAGCTCTACCCATTCGGTCTCGTCCATGGTAATCCATTTCCATGGATTTTCTAAGTAGTATTCCTACAACTTTCTCTAAGGATGGTGTTATTTGGGTCGTAGTATAGCACTTTTCTAATATGGATTTTTTCATTCCCTTTCATAATAATACCACTATTATGTAGACTACTGATCTCTTTTTCCATCATGTGTGGCCTGATTTCAGTTTATCCAGTAGTATAATTTATGATAGTCACTCACTCTTCCCTATTACTTTTTGGCATATTCTATGGTATTTGCGAATACCAACTCAGTTTTCCCACTGCATTTCACCCCATATTGACAACCAAATAGAGGTTGTAAATCGTACGCTTTTCCACTCTCTTCACAACTAATTTAAAAAAAAAATTAGTGGGACTCTTATCAACATGTCATTCAACACATCCATAACTAGGCATCCCACTCCTCCATAGGCTTTCCACCCTTCAAGGTTTGTGTAGGATTTCATCCAAGTGCACCCTTCATATTTTCGCTCACTCTCGCACCCCCGTGATCTGCAGCTAGAACGAGGAGCATCAATTAGTGCATAGCTTCATCCACATCATAACAAAACAAAATTCAGAATTAGTAACGACATTACAAGTAACACAGGAATGCAGCAAGAAGAGGAATCACAAATGACGCACACCCTTGTTATTTCATCCTCATGATCGAGTATGGATGTTATTGGACAAGCACCACTTATGAGGAGACCACCATAAGATACACCCACTGAAATATGGTCCGTACAAATTTCTTGAAACAATTGGTGACAATGATTCTCACCTAGACATGCCAGCACAACTCGACATCAACGATGTGCTCAAAATCAACAATATCAAGATGATCAAGACACATGGTCCTTGAAGAAATAGTTATTGTACATAATTCGGTGGAGAATATCCCATATTTTCAAGAACCTCTTCTCGTGCACACCATTCAACACTTGCTAGTTACCTACGTAACTGACTCTTGCTCCATTATTTCCAAGTCTCCCTCTTAGTGGAGAATGGATTGAATTCTACACCTAACATCTCCCTAAACAGTTGAAACTTAATCTTTCCAAGAGGCTTAGTGAAAATGTTAGCAGTGTTTTCACAAGTATTACAATACGTAATATCTATTTCTTTGGACTATAACTTTTCTCTAACAAAGTGAAAGTGAGTATCAACATTTTTTTCTTTGCATGATAAATCGTATTATTCTCCAGTTTGGTTGAACTTTGATTATCACATTTGATCATTGTAGGTTCCTTTTGTTCTTCTCCAACATCTTGAAGAAGTCTTCTCAACCAAACAACTTCACAAGTTGTTGCACACAAGGATTTATATTATGCTTCAGTAGAAGACAAAGATATAGTAGGCTGCTTTTTACTCCTCCATGAAACAACCTTGTATCCAATTCCAAATGCATATCGAGTGGTTGATCTTCCATCATCCGGTCTGACCAATCAAAATCATTAGTACCATTGGTATTAATACCTAATTCATAAAACCCTCTTGAAGAAAGAAAGAGTCTATCTTCTCATTACATGACCTAGGTGCTTGTTTTAGTCCATACAATGCTTTCTTTAACTTACAGAGTAAGTTTTCTTGCCCATGTTCCACAAACCCTTAAGGTTGAGTAAGGTAAACCTCCTCCTTTAACTCACCATTCAAAAATGCATATTTAACATCTATTTCGTGTAGCTTCCAATGATACTTTGTAGCTAAAGCAATTAACAATATGATAGTATTCAATTTAGCTACTAGTGAAAATGTTTCAGCATAATCAATACCTTCTATTTTTTAATACTCCTTTGCCACTAGTCTAGCCTTATGTTTTTCTATACTACCATCTGATTTAAACTTGGGTTTGTATAACCATTTACATCCAATGAGATTTTTATGTTTAGGCAATTCAGTCAAATCCCAAGTATTGTTTTTCATTATAGATTCATATTCTTCCTCCATATAATTTAGCCATCATGTTCATTTTCTTCATAAACAATTATGGGTTCTATGACATTTGAAAATGCATTTAGAGAATGATCTAACATATACCTCTAAGGAAGGCAGAGACTTTATGCGTGTAAGATCTTCTCAGCGGATTATTTTCCTCAAACTTTGTGAGAGAATCTGTCTCCCTTTCTTCTTTGTGATGGTTGTTGATGTTATTATTTAAGTCCTTTATCAAGAATTCTCTGCCATTCCTCATGTGATTTTTTGGTTTCCTGCTCATGGAAAAATTACATCTCTACTCTAAAATGCTTTTGTGAGTAGAAGGATCAAACTATTTGTATGCTTTGAATTCATAACAATACCCTATGAAAATGCATTTAATGGATTTAACATCCAAATTCTTCCTATTCTCCTCTGGAATATATTGCAAAATCCTTACACCCAAATACTATCACATTATGAACTGGAGGTTTGGAACCATACAAGGCTTCAAAGGGAGTAATACTAGCAAAAAGAAACCTTATTTAGTTTAAAGCCATGTTGTATTACGGCCCAAAATGCATTTGAAGATTCTTACCTTTCATCATCTCACGATGCACACTCACGATCAAACAGTTTGTATGCTTTGAATTCATAACAATACCCTATGAAAATACATTTAATGGATTTAACATCCAATTTCTTCCTATTCTCTTTTGGAATATGTGCAAAATCCTTACACCCAAATACTATCACATTATGAACTGGAGGTTTGGAACCATACAAGGCTTCAAAAGGAGTAATACTAGCAAGAAACCTTGTTGGACTTAAACTGCAATATTTATGGCTTCAGCCCAAAATGTATTTGAAAGATTCTTACCTTTCATCATACTACGTGCACACTCTACTAGATTTTTGTTTTTCCTTTCAGCCACTCCATTTGGCTGTGGAGAGTGGGGTAATTAAACTATTGTTTCAACATCACGTTTCAACATGACAAAGAAAAAAAATATCATGTTTTTCCAAAGAAAAATGGTCAGTGCTCCACAAACGCATGAAGGGGAGCGCTAACGCTCATGTGCTATGGAAGGGGGGTGCTGGCAGTGCTCTCAGAGAGATGAGGGGGGAGTTCTAGCATTGAAGTGATCTTAGAATCGTAAAAAGGGAGTGTCGAGGATCTGAATTTTCCAATTTTATAAGTGTGAGGGCATTGATGCTCTCTAACACTATATAGGGGGGAATTGGTGATTTTTCCAAATCAATTTGAGATCTCGTACTTTGGATCTCGCCTCAGAGAGCTAGATATCCAACCTTTTTCTGATACCAACTTAGGATTATGAGAAAACCACACCAGTGAGGAAACTCTCACAATCTCTATTATTCTAAGAAGGTAGATTACATCATTATATAGAACTCAAATCTAGTTAGATGGTTACAATTGACAACTGAAAAATAGGATCTACAATAAAGAATAAGATAGTTTGTCTATGTAACTAAATCTTTCTCCATTATTTCGAAGTATAACAACCTTGAAACATTACTTCCCTCACTTTTTGGTGGAAGCAATGATGCTTCAAGATCTAAACAGGGAGGAATTCAACCACCCGTAAGAGCGCAAACCTTCATTCTTCAGTCAACATGAGGTCACATAGTAGTTCATCAATATTTTATATGGTAAACTACCCTCCCCATTCTACTAAGTAGGTTGCTTACCAATAAATAATAGGCACATAAACTAGTTATGTAATAAATAGTCGTCATCAGTATAGTTAAGTAGGTCCTTAATTTATTTTAGATGTCAGTTTTTGTTAGTCTATAAAATTTTAAAGATCTCTCACGAGTCTCACTATGTAGACCACTCTATAAATAAAGAAACACCTTCCTTGTTGCTGGTGAGGAGAATTCTTCGAGCATGATTAAATGGTGCCCTCTTTTGGTGCCCTCTTTTATTGAATAAAAGGATCGTTGTTTTATTGTTAATCAAAAGATTCTCTAAATTTCTCTAAGTGTATTCTACTATGTAACATTCTCAGTTTTTATTCACTATTATATGTTTGTTGTTTTATTTTAATTTTTAGAGATTGAGTTTTGGATCATGTGGTGTCTTTGATAAGTCTTTTTGTAAGTATTTTCATGTGATACTTAAAGGACAACTTTTGGTTCACAAAATTTACTTATGGAGATGAGACTTAATATGCAATGTTATTTTTCCTTGGTCATATTTTTTAACCTCATAATTTCTTTCCCATATCTCTAATTCCACTTTAATCAATAAAACTTGAATTAAAAACTTTGGTGTTGTGAGATTAAACTTGTTCTCAAGTATGTTATTTGTAGTGACCTATTGATAGTATCTTGAGAATATCTCCTGAGTGAAATTTCATATTAGTATGTATTTTGAAGCATTATAATCTTAACTCATAGATTTTTAGTGAGTTTTGACATTACCATATTTGAAGATCCATTTAAGGAGAGAAGTTTATCCATGGAGAAGGGAAAAACTGTTTGTTATACATGTCATGACTGTAAATAAACATTTATAATGCCACAATTTTAAAGAAACATATCTAGATAAGAAGAGTGTTTGCAAGTCAAATGCGATTATTCTATTAAATCATGTCAATAGTGAGTCAATTAAGTTTATCGTATCGATCCAATATTATAACGATTAATAGGATTTCATGCACTAAAACAACTACAAAAAAGACACAATTAAGAAGACAAGTTAATAATGTCGACCTAAAAATAAACAAAATTTTGAAGAAAACAAAGAAAAACAAAATTATCACCTTTTTTTTATATATAAATGCAACAATATTCATTATCTTGTAAACAGGGAAAACATGAATGTGAGCATCTAGTTTTGTAGTTTGAAAAGGAGGTATGTCCCTTTCAAACATTTGCAACAAGATTTAAGAAATGGCAAAACAATTAACTAAGTCAAATATAAGTTTTATTTGAATTAGTTATTTGTCAACAAGGAAAAAGAAATTAAAAAAAAAAAAATTGTTCTAAACCATAATAGGAAATCACTATAAACCCCATTTCCAAATTAATATAGTAAAAATCCATTATAACATTTAGAAGGATTTCTTAAGCATTGTACCAAGTGCCAATTTCACCATATAATAATCCTATCTTATATATTATATTTCAACCAATAATAGAAAAAAATATATATGAAAATTCATCCAATGCACATAATAATATCTCAAAATATTAGTATACAACTTTGTGATTTGAAAATAAAAACATGTCTCAAGATTTATATCTAACCAAAATAAAGAATGTCAAAAGGTTACTCCATAAAGAAACAATGTTTATGGTATAAAGTAGAAAAGGGGAAACCTAATCATACTCATAATGAAATCAAATGGGGATATAGTTAAAAGGACAAGTAATTAGGTCATATAATAAATTTCAATATTAACAAAAATGTCATATCACCTAACTTTCCTTTTTATATTAAAATTGAATTATGAAGAACAAATAATTAAGCCTTTGGACCTATACATCTCGCCAAATCAAATCCTAGTGCACAAAAGATCGTAAAAAATTCTAAAACATATATAGATATAGAGCTTTTCATAAATTTCCAAATTCTCCGAATTATTAACAGTTTAAATAACTTAAAGAAAATAATCTTATTGCAAATTTCAACATTTAAAATTGAATTTACACACAACATTTTGATGGATCACAATATGGATTTTTTTTATAATAAGATTTTTTATCACACAAAATAATTCAAATAGGATTCTAAACTTAGTTTAAATATAAAATGTTTTGAATCTAGTTTACTATTTTTTTATTCAACACCAATTTTATTAAATTTGACTTTTTGGATACTTAAAATGATATATTATTTATATTAATATATTATACAAACCAAAGGTTTTAGTCTACTAATAATAATAACAATAATAATGCAGAAGAAACACTTTATTTGACTAGTTTGTAGTATTGAACTGTGCATTGGTTATTTACACATAGGTTGAACACTTTAAACAATAGCTCACACAAACATATCAAAGATCAATACTCATGTGTACTACATGTTTTAGATTATTTACATATAGGTTTAACACTTTAAATAACCGCTCACACTAAAATATAAAAAAATAATACTACTATGGATGCGGTGAATGGATGTTGTATAGATCATAAATGAGCATATTTGGAATCAATATCTACTACAACCATGATGTGTGACTTGTTTCCCAATTTTGGTAATCAAACAATGAAATCCATAGAAATATTCCTCCAAATAGCATGGAGAATTGGGAGCGGTTGGTGTGTGCCTGGAGCTTTGGATATTTCTCCCTGATTGCATTGATAGGTATCACACTCAACCATAATGGTATGAATGTCATGTTTCATACCATCCCAGAAAAAGGAATATTTCACTTTTTCATAGGTTTTAGTAAACTCTTTATTCCGAGTTGTGGGCGAAGAATGAAACTCAAAGAGCATTGTGGATTTAATTTTCAACTATTTTCTTAAATACATGTGAGCTTATAGAAAATATTTTCATTCTTCAAAGAGTATCCTAGAGAAGCTTGAGGATCTTGTTGCAATTTTTGGATAAGGATAAAATTTTTGGAATCTTGTAGAAATTCATGGGAAACAACTTAAACCTTGTCTTCTATAATGAAGGTGATCTCCAATATTGTAGAGAAATCCAAAGAAAATTCACAGAGAAAGAAAAAAATAAGACATGATATGCGTAAGAAAAATGAACCATTTTGATTATTTAGTAGAATATGAAGCCTTTATATAGGATAGGATAAAAATACAATGGTTGTTATAAAAATTGGACTAATTCTAACTAAACAACAGGTAAAAAAGGTCCCAAACCTTAAAAATTATCTTAGTTGACTAGTTCCTAGTCCTTGGGACTTGTACCCAACCTCATAGGTAGAGATGCACTTCATGTCGCCTTTGTGGTGAAGTGTTTTTCATATGGAAAGATGTGCACCTTTGTGGTAGCGCCACAATGGTATGCCTCGAGATGTCTTCTCTCCTCCTTGGGGAGTGAACCTTCCATCCTTCACAATTCCTCCATGCTTAATCCTCGAAGTGTCATCTCTTCCATGAGAAACTACAAAAACTGTTGAGACACAGAGGACTATGATAGCCATTTATATTGGTCTAGAATTTGACCCTTGCAACCCACTAGAAAGGAAGTTTGTTGCTAAGTGCAAGTAGTGGTGGTGCATTTATCCAACACTATTTCTTGAAGGAGAGGTGGTTGGAAATATGGAGCCAACTTAGAGGGTGTGATATGGTGACCTCTTGTTCCAGGAGGAGAGGCTCAAAACATTCGATAGTGTTCTTATTTACCACATTGTGAATAAAACATCGTGGTGGAAATTCGAGGAAATAATCATTGTCTTCAACTTAATGAAAAATTGTGTAAGGACCATAGTGGAGGGATTTCAACTTTTGATAACATTGGGACTGAAAGTGTTGGAATTCCATGTGAAATTAGACCTTGTCAATAGGGGAAAAAGAGAGTGGATTAATGTGCACATAATGAAAGTCCTTATAATGTTATTGGGAAGCTTGTAAAGCCTTATAAGCTTGAGATTGTTTACAAGCCAAGGTTGGAAAAAAGGACGAGGAAAAGGTTTTCTCTTTTTTTTGTCAAGGAGTACCAAAAGGTTGGATCTATAAAGGAAACTCATAAGGGGAAATAAGTTGATACCGAAAGTAAGCATCAAAAGGGGACAAGCTAGTGGAAACATGAACTGCCCTATTATAATTATGTTGGATGATGTGGAGGGTGGAATCCCACTTTTTAGATTTAGTAAAATAAATGCAAAGGGATGGACCAGCCTATGGTTAAAAACTTCAATTTTTCCATCTATCTACATATGGAAAGAAGTGGAGTATCTGAGGTGACATCCCAAGAGAGACTAGAGAGTTTTTTAAAATGTATCGAGGAAATAGGCATCATAATCAGAGACAATGTTGTATGGGAGACCAAACTGAGTCCACTCATGAGTGAAAAAGAGATCCGCAGTTTGAGAAACAATAATAGTCTTAGTCGAAAGGATAAAAATGGCCATTTTGGAGAAGTGACATACAACCACCCAAATGTAATCATGATGATGAAAGGTCATGGGAAGACCAATGATAAATTCCGTACAGATAAATTCCTATGTGTTGGTTGTGGAGCCCGATTATCTTCCTGATTTAGAGGTATTTTACTTTTAGCTGTGTTAATACCCCATGAAGTATTTACACCCCAGAAGTATGTAAACTCTTCCACGCGGGGGAGTGCAGAGGGGAGGGTACCCCCTCCGCGGGGTCCGGGGGGGCTATCCCCCCGGATGGGGGGTCTGGGGGAAAGCGGGCCCCCAACGGGGGTTCAGGGGCAGCGTCCCCCGATGGGGATTCGGGGGTGAAGCCCCTGAAGAAAAAATTGCCTTGTAAAAATATATTGTAATTTCATTGTAAATTTGGACCGTTCATTATAAGGTC
>SNQJ01S0056845.1:82001-98891 GCA_010110895.2 Picea sitchensis | reverse complement strand
CATATGATCTAGGTGGATATTGGTGGCCACCCACCTATTCCAAATTCCAACTAGCTCATCTTGACAGTTTTCAGTTCAACACATTTCTCTATAATTTTGAAATTTCTTTGTAATTGTGGGTTTTGCACTTCTGGGGATATCTTGAAGCCCTACACAGCATCTAGGTGGATATTAGTGGCCACCCACCTATTCCAAATGGCTTATTTTGGCAGTTTTCATGTTAGTACATCTTTCTGTACTTCTGTGGTTGTTTTGAGGCCCTAAACAACATATTTTGGGCTTGCCACAATCAATATTGTTGACAAAGTTAAATTTTGATAGTGTAATCTGCATTTCTCAAAAATACCTTTCCAATGGGTTATCACACGCCTAAAATGGAAATCGCATGCAAACGTTACGACCCCGGAAGTTGAGATGTCAACTTACCCATCAGGGCCCACATAACTTTTGGCATTTCATCTCCTAGGGTTAGGGTTTTGGATGTTTAGTATTTTGGAATTCATTTTTAATGTAAAAATGACTTCAAAGCCTCATTGTACTCATCTTCTTGCGAATGAATGCAACCGTCACATCTCTTCTCAGAGATAAGCTGCCACCATTCTAGTGAGTTCATTCACTGAAGTGACTTACTCTTTTATCGAGGTCCATACTTGGAGTTTCATTTTTGTCTTCCAAGATATGAATTTGGAAACTTTGTTCCGACTCACTACATTCTTCGATTATACCTGAGTTTTATTTCAATGGTAACTATGAATTTTGCGATAATATTAATTCAGATAAGCGAGGTAATAAGTTCCCAAAGTCAACGTCCAAAGAATAATTTCCCAACACAACAAATTCTATAGAAGAGGGTTCATTAGGGGCTTCCAAATTAGTGATAGTATGTTTAATATATTTTTCCTTATTGATTCTAATCATGTTGGGATTCCTCTTTAGTGGTATCCATAGGTGGGACCAATCAATGTTGAAGTAACCATGTAGTTTTCTAGACCAATCCTGACTCAAAAAAATTCCATAAGCTTATAGAATATCCACAATGATGATATCAATGACTTGGTGGAACTTTGGGTTAGAGGAAATATAGATCATGACATATTTTATTTTTCCAATTACTTTGAATTCTATTCTATCTAAATTGATAATGTGTATGTCACTTTTGGCAGGGGTGGTGTTCAATTTCTTACACACTGACAAAGGAATGACATTGGAAGAAGAAATTGAATCGACCAAATAGTTGTGCAGATTTGTTTTGTAAATATCGAAGGTTAACAAAAATGATGGCACAAATGACCGAGGTTTCTTATTAGTGGAGGTTGTATTTATATTAGACTTTATGATTTCCCTAGAGGTGACTTTGTAGACACCTGGATTTGAGTTTATAATGGTTTTTTCATCCTCCTTTAAGGCTTGCAACAAAAGGTCTTTCTGTTGGGGATGTCTGCATAAGTCCATAACACAAATATTTTCCTTTATCTTTTTCATACCCTCTACCACATTATATTCTAACTTTGATGTTTGTTGATTTTGGAATTTTGGGGAAGAACTAAGTAGAGGGGTTGGATGAACCAAAGAAATTGTTTTTTTAGGTTCTTTGGGAGCTTGGGATATGATAGGTTGATTTTGTGTGATAGGTCTCTTTCTCCTCATTTGGACCACCAATATTTTAAGTGGTTCTTCCTCTCTGCTGAGTTCGTCAAGAGATAATGTGTGGCTGATATCCCATAGCACCATGTTTGTTTATTTAGGGGGTTTACTAACCTCATTTTCTATGGAATTCATTGTTTGATCATTGGGTTGCTCAGTCATGGTACAACCATCCAAAAAATGATTGGGTAGCAAATTCATGGTATTCACCCACTAGGGGGAATCTTTCTTTGAATGGTTTTTCTTGATGATAATTGCAAAGAGAATTAGAGGCTACTTCACCTAAGTCAATATTTAAGTTGGTTGGGGGAGGTTCAATGGCTTTGTAAGGTGACGATATTCTAAAGAAAGGTTTGTAAGGACTAGGATTATATGCACATTCACCTGCATTCCTCTTCATCTCCTAATTTTGTTGGATAACTTCTTAACCATTTTTTGTAGATTTTCCATATCTTCATTATCCTTCTTGTAACTTTTCTCATCTTGTTTACCTGGTGGTTGTGTCAGCAAAGGTCCCTGTCTGGGTGGATATTGGGCTTCCTTCTTTCCTAAGGAGTTCTAACTTTCCTTACATCCATTCATCTGAAACTCGATGATTTTGGCCTCAAAATTATTAGCAAGAGTGGGTTTAGCCACTATTTTGAAAAAACGGGAGATAGAGGCAGGTAGTGTGTTTGCATATACCTCAATTTGAAGCTCTTGGGCAGGTTTGGCATCGGGATGAATTTTTTTAAGGATAGTTGTAAACCTATGATTAAAATATTTGACCTTTTCCTTAGGTCCCATGGTAGCAAAAAAAGGTTCATCCATCAAGGCCCCAGTGGTGGTTTCCTCGACGATTTTATCTACGAAATGTTGGAACTTTGTCTAGCTAGTTATGGAACCAACCGGAAGGTTAAAATACCAAGTAGAGGCCGGATTCTAAAAATTGTATGGGAAAAGTCTACACACAACATCTTTGTGTTGCACGTTCATCAACCTTATTTCTAATATGACTTTGTTTATGTGGTCTCAGGCATTCCATGGGTTCCAAGGTCAAACTTGGGAAGATGATTCTTTGGGTTTCTAGGAAAATGATGCAACCGCCCTGGTATACCCAAGGCATCCCTATCCAACCATGGTTGGTTTTTTTCAAGTTGATCATTACCCTCTAGAATATATTCATTGTGATCCCTCATATCGTCTGATTCATCACCTATTGTTTTCACGTTGGACCCTACTTCTTTGGATACATAATTATCAGGTTCAGAGTAAGTACTTGCTGATGGGATGAAGATTGGGGTTTCAGGGATAAGATTGAGAGGTTGGTCAATTTCAGTTAGGGTGAAATGTACTATATCCTCAACAGTGTGGATGAAAGTCTGATCTAGGGTGTCGACAATCGGTCTTGTAATTTTCTTCCTATGAGGAAGGAGCAGAGCTATAGGAAGTGCTTCGATATGTCAAGTATATGCTCTAGTAATTCTCCTAAACATGTCGATTTATTCGTGAGGGATTGTGTAAGGTATTTCTTGGTGAAGGCATGTATCATCCTTGGCATGATGTGAAATACTATTCGTAGGGATACCTTCTTTTTGAGAGTTTTCCCGAGAAGAACTAACCATGCATGTGGGATGTTTTGAATCTATACGTTATTTTGGATGTGTTTCTGCTGGAATAAGAAATATGACTAGCCATGCATTAATTCATGCCCTCCTTCTAGCACTAATTGTATTAAGGAGTCTTAATTCCATTTTTTTCTCAATAGTAGGAATCACATCCAAAGATGAGGCCCAATTATAATCTTCTCTGTTTTGGGCAGCGTGATTCTCTGGATTGATGGTCTGACGAGTTTCAATGGCATTTAAGATATTACCACTTCATTTATGTTACTAGCTTTATTTTTGGGATGATTTTTTCTATATTTAATTTAGAGTAACTTGACACACCAAAGGTTTAAAGGAACTAGTCCAACAAACCATTAAATGAGTAAGAAGAGATATCACCGTTAATTTTGAAGATAACTTTTTAAAGAACAGTTTTAATGAATAACGAATCGATTTTTTATATGTCTATCTCCATTAGAAATCATTCCTAGAAATAGTTATACAGCATAACTATACGTTCACATGAGATATCTCAATTAGAACACGTAAGAGATACAAAAACAATTCTATATTTCTACCAACACAAGTATCATATATCAAGGAAAATAACCCACATGAAAATTAAACATAAAACAAGAAACAAATGTAAAGCAACAATTTTCACAATGTAGCTTGACTAATAAGAAAGCTTACTAGGCATCGACAGACCACGGTCCACAAAATAACAATCCACAATATCACGTAGATCACCAATCCGATTCCAAGACACTACTTCAGGCTCTAGCAAAGCTTTTAATTAATTATCAAAATAGTTTTACAAAAAATAACAATTGAAATCTTGAAATGCCAAAAAGGTCCATTCTATCACTAGAATCCCTTTATTTATAAAAATTGAGCTTAGCAAAGACTGCCACATAGGCAGTGAAAAATAGATAATCAAAATTTTGAGTCATGAACACTTGGGTGATCTTGGAGTATTTGGGCTTACATGTTCCTCCACATAATCATCCCACTCTCTAAAGATTCGAGTGAATCTCTCAGTGGATGGAAAATGGCATTGATCCATCGACATGTGTAGATCATGCTTGTTGTCACGATATCATAAAGTGTGCTTCTCCATGCGATTGGTTATTTGCTCCATTCAGTCCACAATCTTGACTTGGTTGACCACATGTTTTCATAGGTGTCCTTTCTCCATCACGATGATCTGTTGCACCTACTCTTTTCATTCATTGGTAGACCGTCGTAAATCTTCAACCATCTCTTCAATCGATTAGAAATTTGTGAAGGGCTCGAAAGAAAGTAACTGAAGTTGTGTAATTGACTTATTGATCTTATCCCAAATTCGTTTGCAGTGAGCCCAGAGGGGCTCAAAAGAAAGTAATTGAAGTTGTGTAATTGACTGATTGATCTTATCCCAAATTCGTTTGCAGTGAGACCACTTCTTGTCTACTTCATTTACGATTTCACCAATAATTTTGGCCCAATGTTTGGCTGCTAAGTGCATTTGAGCCATACACTCCTCGAACACCACTTCTATGTTGTGGTCCTTCGCTCCCTTTTCCTTTTGTATCACCTGCACAAATTCTACATTTTCTAGCACACCAACTCCTTTCTCAGCCCATATGTTCACTTCCTCACAAGTAATCCTAAACAACAAGGATTCTTCCTAAAGAGCTATGACCTTCTCTATCATGTTTTCCTATACCTTCTGATGGTTGTCACACAAATGCAATAAGTCTTCCTTTAATTTCACTACTCCTCTAGCCTCTTGATGATATTGCACTTGGTGCTTGAGTGACTCAATTTCAGAATGGGCCTTCTCTAACTCCCTTTCCTCCATTACTTCTTTGTCATAAGAGGCATGGAATATATCCAAACCAACAAAGTAAATATATCTTGATATGGCCTTCTTCATGTCAATGATTACTTCCTCGGTGGTGATGACCACTTCACTATCCAGTATTAGCTTTCATTTCTTATGATTTATCTTCACTAGAGATTTCAGCTTCTGATAATAAGCAAAGAGGTGTAAGTATTCCACCTTGTCCACTAGTTGGGGAATAGGTTGATCACCCCAGGACAACATGTTTCTCAATCCCCCTGGAGTGTAGAAGTGCTCTGATGTTGGGTCCTGGGTAACTCCTTTGACTGGTGACTCTTTCTTTGGCTTCCCTGTTTCCTGGTCAGATTTCTTCTCGGCCTCAATGTCCTCTTGGGTCTTATCTTGAATTTTCTCCCCTTTTCCTTTTCCCAAAGTTAATGAGTCACCTAGAATACCTATATGGAGCATTTTGGTTCCCCTTCATTCACATTTAATTGATCAAGACTAAAATTAGCATTTAGATTGTCCTTTTTCCCATGATCGGTGTCTTCTTCTTCTTCTAAATCATCACCCTCCCGATCACTATGTGATTCCTCATTTTATATTTTCCCAATATCTTGTTTGTCAAATCTTCTCCATCTTGATTATCCTCATTATATGGGTCACATGTTTTCTCCCCCCTTTTTCCATGTGGTGGTACCTCTTGGTATTTTTCACCTGATGGGTCTTTATTTTCTTTATCACTACTTAATAAGGTGTCATTGTGGCTCTAAGGAGGGGGATCATCCTCCATTGGGGAAGAAATATCTTTGTTTTCACTTTCTTTCTATTTTATCTCTATCTCTTTCTCTTCTAGTGATTTTTTAGAACCTTTCTTGGTTTTGGGGTTCTCATTGATTATAGGAATGATAGAGGCATCTCCTTTTTCCTCTTCTCTAGTTTAGTCAATGACTTCATTTTCATTGCCCATACTCTTTTGTGTTTACTTTCCTTCACCATTCTTCTTTACCGCCTCTATAGATTCTTTTTTCAACCAATCTAATTCCTCCCTTTTGTGTCTCTTCGTTTCTTCATCTTGAATCTTCTTCAACTCCTCTGCCCAACTCTATGTCTATGTTGGGTGGACTTTGGATTCCTTTCAGAAATATACCTACACCACAAACATCCCCGAAAATCAATGATGCTAATTTCGAGATATGACATGGAAAGATCAAATCAAGAGTACGAAATGCAACGTGGTAGTGCCACTGATCTTATGTTATGGCATAGAATACAAGTTTTCTTCTCTGTCTATGATTGTGCAAGTGGTGATGTGGAGGCACTATGGTTTCCATGTGGTGTCCCCTGTGGCATCCTTGACTTTGTGAGCGGGTTCCTATATCGATGCATATGAACCACTCCAACTAATCCTTTGTTTAGTTACATTTACCACTAGTTATAGACATTTACTTAGCTTTATCCACTTATTACATATATTTTTTCTTTATTACATATTATCATGTAGTCTGATGTCTAATAAAATATATGTGATGACTATTAGGGCCTAAGAGCCCCCCTCAACATCTCCCCCACAACCAATTCCTTGCTCGTCCCAAGCAAGTGTGTAGATAACGAATGACTTACTACTCTTCATCCTTCGTCTTCAATCTGGTAAGTGCTTGTGCAGTCAGTGAATCTCGCATCACTTTTCTCTCACCCCATAATGGTCCTCTTGATCCTATTTTTGCACTTCTCTCTGGTGCCTTCGGAGTGGTGAGTGACTCGTTCTGGGCATCACTTTTCTCCCACCCCATAATGGTCCTCTTGATCCTATTGTTGCACTTCTCTCTGGTGCCTTCGGAGTGGTGAGTGACTCGTTCTGGGCTCATCCCACACCTGCACAACACCCTATGGTGGAGGTCCATACCTCGACTAACCTACCATTTATATTCTTTCCAGCTTCTGAGGTCACAATCCAAGAATTATTCTGCAACTTTTATACCAAGGGGTTTAATCAATCCAATCATTCTTTTGTCATCATCTTTTCTTTAAGTTCTCATGTTTGTGTTTGTGAAAATATGTCTCTCTTTGATTTCCTTTATCTACTGCCAGCATGCTCTTCATTAATGCTTAATCCTTTAATGATTTTCTCTACTGCTCATCCTATTTGTCTTCCTATTTCTTTTTAATATGATTGTGTTATTGTATGACTGAGTGTGACTTACTTATGATGCTAACACAAATACATAGATTTTTCCTGCGCAAGGCTTATCTTCATGTTATCGAATAGAAATCAATTGATGTCGACGAACCACCAATCACCAATCCCATTGAATAGAACCCGACTTACATTAAAATGGTGGAGGGGATCTCCTGCCTTTAAAAGACACACGTTTAACCCCTTCCTTTGTGCTTTGCTTTAGGTTTTTCAATACTTATTGAAATTGACACAATCAACAATATGATGTTTTTTCCTTTTCGACTAACATACTCAACTTGACTATTCTTGAACTCGACTTCGACTGACTAACTCAAGTCGATTCGACTATCCTTCATGCAATATTTATATGCGTAGAATTTTACACTCATCATTTCTTTGACATGACTTATAACTAAGACCCATTTGTTATATAAAAGACACTTACCATGAATCAGAGTTTTTAGAATTCAAACTTCAATTTCAAACAGTATATGAATGTACTTTAATGATAACATTCCAAGGTGACACCAAATTATATATCATTGGAATATGATTTGCATGGCATTTCACAAGTCGACCCACCACTAGTGGAAAGTTCCACCGACAGTTGGTCATTCTCATCTTCAGTAGATCTGGTCAGTCTTCAAAGCATTATTTTACAATACCATTTCCAGCATCCTAGATTCGTTCATATTCAACACAATAACCAGTTGAACGGTAGTAGATTAGGTTGTGGCTCGACCTAATCGAATATTAGGCTGTAGTAGATATAAGTGATTCTCTTCAACAGACCATGGTAAGGAAATATTAGAGATGCAAAATATCAAAGAACGTTTAGTACATATCCTGACCACTTCCAAATCCACGATATAAAGAAGGGTTTCCCAAATTTTTATTAAGTCGATCTCAGATTTGGTTGGGGAACTTCAACCAATAGCTTTGCATTTTTTTTTTATCTCACGAAATATATGACAAGAGAGTAATCTTGCTAACCCTGACCTCCACACCAGCAAAATCGCCTTCGCCTTATAAGCATGAACATTTTCAGCTACATCTTCATTCACAACATTTATTATTTGCAGTGTTCGTCCATGCAGCATCCACGGTAATCCATTGACATGGAATTCATGAGCAGCAAGCGATCAATCCTGCTAACTTGCAGGCCTTTGCTATTTTATTGATTTTTTCATCTTGTCCCGGGTCAAACCACCTCCAAGATCATCTTTTCTTTATTCCCATGAGCATTCCAAGAAAATATCTCTGGATGCAAATCACGCGACAATGGAACCAAAATGTTGTAGTCCAGAAAATTGAGGGAAGCATCCATGAGAGATGTTATATTGGAACGCACATCAACACACATCCCAAGAAAGAAGGAGATAAATGTGGGGAAGGAATTTCATTCCAAGTTTATATTCTATATTTAGGGTTATTTATACAATAGCTAAATGGTTGGAGCCCTCCAACTAATTCTTTGTTTAATTACATTTACCACTAGTTACAAACATTTACTTAGTTTTATCCACTTATTACATATATTTTTGCTTTATTACATATTATCATGTAGTTTAATGTGTAATAACATATATGTGATGACTATTAGGGCCTAAGACCCCCCTCAACATTACATATACCATAAAGATCAATATTATCCAAAGGACATTAGGGTGCATCTTTTTACACTTTGGAAAAAAAATAGTTAATCTTGCATCCTCTAACTCTTTCTTTTGCTTAATCTTCAACATATATAACTGAGAACCAAGAGTATTGAGAATGTCAATTTTAAAGTTGTGGTTGTTTTGTTGGCTCTAGAGATTGAATCGCTAGGTCCCTTACCATTTTTGGACTTCCCTTGAGAGATATGCTTGCATAAGTCAAACATTTATGGATAGGTTAGGTGAGAAGTATCTCCTTTACCCATTAAATTCAATACATCAATCCATTCATCTCTAATTCCTCTAAGTAAAATAAATTTAAAGGTATCCAAATCAAGATTTTTCTTTTTTCTTTTGAGAGTATAGTAAAATCTTTCTAGATAATCTTCAAGGTTTTATTCTTGTTTTTGTATCATTTTAAACATTTATTCTCTCATTCCTCGATTTTTATAATAATCATTATATTTTTCAAGGATTTTTTTCCTCATTTCATCCCATATTTTTATTGCATGTGTTCCTAAACCCATAAACCAATGTAATGCAACATCCTTGAGTCTAGCTGGAATCAACTTCAAATTTTTAGCGTCAGAAGAATAATCATAGTTGTGACATAACACATCAAATTCAAAAAGAAAAGTTTCTAGATCTTCGGTTACCATACCATAAAAATTGGGCAATGCAGAAGGTGGTATGTTCTTCATATGGACTTGAACTATGGGATTGAATATTGGCAATCCAAATTCATTCTCAATGATTGATGTACCAATTCCTTTTTGTCTTTCTTCACATTCATGCTCTTATCCACCTCCAAGTCCTTCTCAATCGCCTAATATTCCTTACATATTGAAATCTTTGAGATGCATAGAGTCTTTGGAAGTAGCCGAGAGTTCTGGTTCTTCAATGGGGTTCTCTATAAATTCTTCTTTTGGCTGCCCACTAAGTAAATATTCTTCTTGAGATTCAATTGGAAGTATGATAGCTTGTTTTCAAGTGGATGGAATCTTTGTTGTTTTATAACTTCCTTCTCCAACGTTTCTTTTCCTTTCACTTGTGTAGTCACAATTCTTCTTGTTCTTCCTCTTCTTGTAGTTATACCTGCAAAAGCATTAGATGCTTGTGTGGCTCTTTCTAACACACCCAACCCCTTAGGTATCCTTTGAAGGGATGGGGTATAAGAATTTGGATTTTCTCAATCATCTCGAATCCCTGAAATTGGATTAAATCGCCTTCAATTCGATGAAGGTTTTTCGACGACTATAAATTTGTCCGGATCCAAGTTCTGGAACATAATTTATGGTCCTTCAAAGTTCTTTAGGCATTTACCAACTAGGGTCTTTCATTGCCATGTGGCACCCACATGGTCCCCTATCACCTGACATGCCACCTCATCATAGCATACAAAGATTCTCTCAACCAGAGATCGACGTTTGTCTAACTCTTTTTGGCTTATTAATTTAATTAAATATATCAAAGGAGCACTTAGGATTATTAAGTTCGATAAAATCCTAAGTCTCTGGACTTCGATGAGGTTCCTCATTGTGCTATTATGAACATACCCCCAAAACTCCAGAATGCTAAAGCTGCAGAGAGGGTCCCACCTGTATTATGTCTTTACGCAAATACAAGTAATTACATCACCCCACAATACAATTAATTATGTTTAATTTTTATTATAACATTGGAGTATGGGAAGGTAGGTTCAGACCTTCAGCCTTTTTAACTTGTTCGTTCTATCACCCCAAACATGGAGAGTCTCGAAGCTCCGAACTCCCGGAGAGTCCATACTTACACGTGAATGCACATTAAATGTTGTAATAGGGATAGGTAGGTCTGATCCTTCAACCATTTTAGGCCAAGCATTCCATCACTTAAAACACTTTGGAGTCCCGAAGTTCCAAACTCCCGTCAACCATTAGATCAAGTGACCATGATCTAGGAGGAATACATTTGGCAGAAGATAAGGGTGACACGTGGCCCAATCAAATGGTGACATGTGTCAAGGTCCATTTAACACATAAGGTCTGTGAAATTCATGAATCAGGGTGACACGTGGCACACCTATTATGGGTCAACATCACCCTAGGTGACATCATCATGTCATGTCACTCCCACCTTTGGTGCTTTGGTAATATTCTCATTCACCAACATGTCAAACCTCCTGGAGTATGACTTCATCAGAGTGCTTTACACTATCCTTTCACTAGTTGATCAAATGATTACGAGAGGTTCCCAATGGATTCCCTAGATCAACGACTCATGTTAACGCGTGAGTTCAACGTTCGAGGTTTCTGGTTGTTTAACACCTTTTCTCTCCCGGAGAAGGTCGACGTCGAATGACCACGACATAGATCCAATGGTCAGGGGAGATCCCGAATAGGCTCAGATCTACGGCTTGTGTTACTTCACGACTGAGAATTGGATCGAGGATTAACAAGGGGATGCATCCAATGATAACAGGTAAATGACCACCAACTTTCATTGCATCGTCAAGCTACTGATTTGACAGGTTATCTTTGGCGCATTTAGTACATTGCAACGTCCATTCACCCTGGAGCTCCAGACTCCTGAAGTCCCGAATGACTTAGCTCCTTTTTTAGTGTAGCGGAGGGTTCCAAGGTCCTGTTCCTATGGAACTTTGCCAAGATCCAAAGGCTACAATCCTAAATCTTAGCTGAAATTTGGCTAAGGCTATGGGCATGAGCCCATGGTCACTTGGACGACTGGTTTGAAGGAATCTCCCTTCATCTATAGAACTCGAATTCCACAATAGGAAAGGTAATTCAAGGAAATCAAAAGGAATGGTGTAGTCTTGTAGAGTCTATCTCGACTCTATATCTGCGGATATGGTCCTTGAGCAATCCCTTGAGGATTTTCCAACCAACATAGGGGCCAAATTCTTATGTCCCCAAATTCAGTTAAAGAGCCCATTGCTAGCAATTATCCTTTCTCTTGAAACCATCATTTCATCAAATTACACATTTACCTTTATTTATAAACCTCTATTCCTTATGTACACAGAAAGCACAGATAGAGGTTTACTTTCTTTGTTCCAGAGTATTACAAGGTAATTCTATTCAACTATGCAAGGCATGCACCAAACTTGTCGACAATCACCCGAATGCAAGAGTTTATAATTGAAAACAAGCATTCAATCATGTATTTCATTTCAATTATACAAAGTTTACGGAATATTTATATATTATAGTCGATAACTGACCAAATTACTATGGGTGTTCACCTTTCCACCCAACTGTAGGCTCAGAGGCATTCACTCTTAGCACTTTGTCCACCCACATGCCAAGCCATGATATCACTAGGGAAAATTCTTTGTGTTCCTCAGGTCTTCTGCAAATTCTATGAGATCCTCTCTATGTCATAGCCTCTGCGAGGTTTATCAGATGCTTCCTTAGCATCAAGCTCACGCCTTCGTCTATGATAAATCCTGCCTCTGTCACAGCCTCTGCGAGGTTTATCATATGCTTCCTCAACATCAAGCTCACATCCTTCTTTCTATGGCTAAGGACGGATCTCTGGTCTATTAAACCAACAACAAACAACTCCTTTGTCTTCAAAAATCCACTTATCTAGCACTAATAAAAGTCTCCCTTCTTCCCCACTGAGCTAAGGGCCTCCACGAGGGTTATCAGATGCCTTCCCAGTTAGATTTCCTCTATGCAAGAGAGTCCCTTAATAAATACATTGTCCCTCGATGCCCTCTCCTTCTAGCACCGATTTCTTTCCAACCAACACCAAGCTTGCGACCCTCTTTTGCTCTAGTCTGGGCTTCATGTCTTCTATGTTCTAGTTCATAACTCTTCCATGAGTTCTCTGATATTTCTATAGCATGCACTAGTGCATTCCTTTCACCGATTCTCTTCCTAAGAGACCAAATTCCTCCTTTTGTTATCTCCAATAACCATAACAACTTAATCTTTCAGTTCTTCTTCTGAGCTGGAAAGCCTCACGTGCTCTTCTTCTTTCTGGATGGTCCTCCAAAGCCATTTTTTTCTCTATCTCCTCTTCTTTCTCGGGTGTTTTTATTTCCTCTCCCCTGGGAAGGTTCTGGACCTATCCTAATCCTTCTCCTAGAAGCAAGTTGGGTCTTACTTCAGGTTTCCAGTTTTTTGTCTTCTCATCCAAGCCCTCCATGCTTCCATTCATTGGGGTAGTTGATTGTTCAACCACCAATCCTTTTATCATTAACTGATTTTTCCTTGGGATCAGGATGATGCTTATTATTCCAGATCAAATATTTGATTAGAGAGGATTGGGTCATCTTAGCATGATAAACCCTCTCTACAGGTTTCCTCACTCTTTCCCAGAGTGATATCATGACCAGTACTTCAAGGCTTCGCCCCCACAGTAAGTTTCTGGAAATCTAAAAAATAATAAATTTACATTGTTCACATTCCATAACATGGTAATCATAAATAATGATTAATTACAAGCTAGGGGAAACAGGGGTATTACAATCCCCTCCCCCTTCAAAGGAACACCATCCTCAATGTTCTTTCTCAGTAGCACATGTCATGCCTTTTTCATTCAGCTACTTCATAAATATTGATCCTCTTTCTTTCTCAGGTCCTTTCCAAACTCTTGGCCTTCATCACTTGCCTTCAATAATTTTGGACAACAAGCATATTAATCACAATTTCATGCGAAAACATCTTACCGTTGTGCAAAATTCAAGAGGAAAAATTTCATAATGTAGCACAATACTTATCTGTGCAGTTTGTGTATTTGCATCCATATGGCTATATTGTTATATTGTCTCACTATTTTTCCTTGACATACACATTGTGTGCATGATCCCAATCAATGGTTTATAAGAATTATCAAAGTCTCCTCTTCCTTACAGTCACTCACCCTCTAGGCCCAGGCTCAGACATCCCCTTCTCTGCTATACAGTCCCTCGAGCGATCCATCTTTCCTTGCCAAGGCTTTCTCTCATAAGAAGAGTTATAGAGACTTCATTGAGCCTTATAGTTGAGGCATCCCTCTAACCTTCTCTACCGAGGTGTCCCTCCAGCTTGTGTTACCACAACAAAACATATTCTATGGCGATCATGGATTACCACAAGGTTCTCATGTCTCAACAATATCCTTTTTCATGATTTCTAGCTTTGACAGCCTTCATCTGTCCTCCCTAGATAGATATTTTCGTCTCACCTATATCACATGTACACAAAAATTATGGGATATTATCATCAATTCCAATTTATATTTTCTTTCAAATCTGTCACCCACAAATTTCCAAATTCCACATTTTTATTTTTCAGATCTGTTCCACACAAGAACTAGATTCACAAGTATGGTATTTTTCTTCCCATAGAAGTCTGACTTAGCAGGAAATTGATCTTCCTTATGGCTTACAACACTGCCATATACAAGACCCTTTCTTCTTGCAATTTCAACATTCCTCGGCCAAACAAATTGTTAGTTTTCATGCACACTATATTTTCATTGCATGCTTGCAGTGGCTCACAAACAACTTCAGAAATGTGCATACTAACAATCAAATTCATTTTCTCAAAAAGGAAATACCATTCCTTGCAGTTTGGTTCAGCAGGAAATTAGTCTTCCTTATGTTTTTACAACACTCCCATATCCAAGACCCTTTTCTTCCTGTAATTTCAACATTCCTCGTCCAAACAAATTGTTAGTTTTCATGCACTTTATATTTTCAAAACTATGCATACTAACAATCAAAGTCATTTTCATCTATTCAAGGGTACAAAGAAAAATGAAATATCATTATTTATGTATGCATCCTTTCAACATACTAAATTTTCCAAATGAAATTCAAATATCAAATGACTTTAATCAATGTGCCAATATTCATGGCCACATTAATACCCAATGCACCCTTGCATTGATTTCAAGTTTTCCACACTTTATGACAAGAACTTTTCCATGGTGTGTTGGATCTTAACAAACCTCTTCACCATATGGATTATTCATTCTCATTCATTATTGTAGTAGGACTGTGCTTCCTGCTATAGGTTGATCATGATCCCAAATCAACACATATGAAACTAAATTTTCTCTTGAATGCACCCAAGCATTCTTCCTTCATTAGTATCCAGGGTGCCAACACTAATGGCCACCCAAATTTTCTTTTCTTTAACAACTACACAATTCAAGTGGAGTATTGGAAGGTCCTCCTTCCTCAATGGAAAAACCATTGTCTGCCCTCTTATGCAAACATGTATTTCCTCAATGCATTCCATGCAATGTGCTAACTATGAGAACATTTATTCCAAATATCCCTCGATTGGTCATTATACCCATGGTACTCCTTACTCATGCTTTTTCTTGCAAGTATTATAACTCATCATTGAATGGAATAGACTCCCTAAATCTATTATTTAGATTCTTCTTTCCTAAATCTTACCTTGCTTAGGTAGCAATGGCATACAATAGCCACTCAAAATTATTCACATATCAGTATGAAATTAAAATACTTCATAGGGGATTCTTAACAAATCCCTCCATACCTTATGCCACACAGGAATGAACATTTCTATACCTGTTATGGCTGCTAGCACCCTTTTTCTTATTTTTACCTCATCAGTAGTGCTCAATGGGGATCCCAAAGTCCCTTAAACAATATTTAAACAACATCCTTCTTTCATTTATCCTTTATTAGAGGTTATCTACCATTGGCAGTTGTCCTTTCCCAACATGATCAGAATCTGGACCATGGGTCAAATTTTAGCCCAAAAATAAAAGTGTTCAGAATCGCTTCAAAACAGATGGGTGCGTAGGTCTCATCGTCACAAATCCAACGCACTTGGAACGGGTTCAAACAAACATCGGATGAGTGAGATATTGTGTTCTGTTCAATTTTCCAAATAGGCAAAAAAAAATGCTGACTATACAGTCCATATAGCTGACGTGGCAGGGCCATACAACTGATGTGGCATGACCAAATGCTGACATGGTAGATGATGATGTGTCAGGTGCTGAGTTGTAAGACATTTGGTAGGACATGTGGGCGAATATATTGTTGACACGTGTCATTTTATTGGTCAATAGGGTGGTGCCACGTGGCATCCTGTTGTGGTATGTGTTGGTTACTATAATTGCTTCACTAAACAATCAAGTGCTACATAAATTTTCAACCCAGGGAATTCTGTTTATTTCGAAGGTAACCACGCACTATATATGCTCATTCTCAAAAGCAACCTAGAGTTGTAGTAAAAACATATTAATCACACTTTGCCTTAAACAAACTGAAGTTCTAACTTGAATTACAGGAAAGAAATCTACCTATTGTAGAGTTCAATGTTTAAAGAAATAATTGTCCAAAGAATCTTGGATTACATTAAATAAATAATAGACTAGAAAAGAAATTCTTCAAGACACTGCAAAAGGAAAGACCACTATTCTATAACCAAATAACAAGACCCTATTCTCAAAGCAAGAATCTTCAGCAACTGTTTCCGATCATCACACTTCATGAACTCATTGCTTAACTGAAACAATTGACACACACTGAAGGTTAACTAACTCTTAACAGAGAACAGGACCCTATTTCCTAAGCAGGAAACTTCAGCACCTATTTCTGATTAGCATGCTTTCATGAACTCATTAAAATAATTGACATGCACTGAAGGCTAACTATCTCTAACAGAGAAGAGAACCCTATTCCCGAAGCAGGAACCTTCAGCACCTGTCCCTAACTATCAAGCTTTCATAAATTCACCAAGCATAATTGCTAACTAGAATGATTAACAGTTACCCAAGCATGAATCNCTACGTATGTTAGAGATAGTTAGCCTTCAGTGCATGTCCCTAACTATCAAGCTTTCATAAATTCACCAAGCATAATTGCTAACTAGAATGATTAACAGTTACCCAAGCATGAATCATGTGAAAACAATGTAACAATCGGTAAAGCAGAGTTTCAGCAAGACAAAGTTCAGTAAAGTAGTGTTTCAGCAAAACAGAGTTCAGTATAGTGTTTCAGCAAAACAAAATTTAATCAAGGCATAAACA